>CM023099.1:14770515-14919480 GCA_013103745.1 Gardenia jasminoides
CTGGAGAGGTCACGGCAGCTATTTGGGTAATAATGGATAGGTTGACCATGTCACTCACCTTTACTTGTCGGTATAAGTACTTTTGGAAAAATAGCTAAGAATTATACTTGGATGAAGTTATAAGGTTGCATGGAATACGGGTAAATATAGTATCAGATCGGGACCCTCGGTTTGTGTCTCGATTTTGGCAAAAGATGAAAGAAGTCTAGGGACTAATTAGAATTTGAGTACTAAACCACCCATGGAATGATGGACAATCAAAAGGACAATCAAACCCTAGGCGACATGTTGAGGTGGTGTATTTTAGATTGGAGAGGTGGAGTCAATACCTCAGCATGTACTTATAACAATAGTTTTCATTCCTCGATACAAATGGCTCCTTCTGAAACCCATATGGTCAAAATGTTAGTCTTGATTCATTTGGGATGAAGTTGTAGAAAAGAATTTTAGAACCAACTATTGTACCATGCCATGTTGGGAAACCTATGAGAAGGTGAAACTAATCGTCAAAAGAATCCAAACAGCCTAAAGCTGGCAAAAGAGCTATCACAGATAATGGGAGCTTTTGGAGTTTGAGATTGGAATCAAGTATTCCTGGATTACATACAAGTAAGGTTGATAGCGGAAAGGAAAGAAGTTGCAATCAAGATTTGGAATTTATAAGGTTATCAGTATAGGGGAGCGTGGCTTACAAGTTGGAATTACCTTTGAATTTGTCCAAATTTGTAATGTTTTCCATGTCTCTATGCTTAGAAATATATCATCTAGATGCGTCCATGTATTATTTGGAAGGGTAGAAATTGATGAAAATTTATCATATGAAAAAGCCGGTGAAACTCTTAGATCGAAAGTGAAAAAGTTAAGACACATGATTCCCTGGTTGATCTTTTATGGAGAAATCATGGAACCGAGGAAACAACTTGGAATTTGAAGAAGATCCACAAGAAATATCGAGTTGTTTGTAAACCAAGGGTGTAATTTAGAGATGAAATTCTTTTAGAGAAGGATGTGAGGACAAGAAATTTATTTTTTGTATTTAATTATTTATTCCTTTGATTAAATTATTTTAATCATTTTAATTTTATTTACATTGTACATTTGCCCATTTTATTTCTTAAAATGTTTGCTTCTAAATTTAATTTTACATTTGCTTAATTAATGAAATTTGGAGAAAGCACATTTGAGAGACAAACATTTAATTACTGAGTGAGGCAATCTTGGAGTGGGTTGATCATTTCTAAATTAAGAAAAGCTAATTGAGGAGATTAGAAGTGAGTGATTAGAATTAAACTCAATTAGAACATTAATGAGCTACTATTCAAAGTTGACTTTTTGCACCATAAGTGAGGCTTTATATCACTTCTTTCTTTCACATTTTCACTTCACAAAAGCTCTCAAAACCCTCTCTTTCTCTCTCCTTGCAGCGAACTCCCTCTTCCCTTTCCCTTAGTTTAGAAACTCCATTTTCTTCCTCAAATCTTGCTCAAATTTTGCTTCCATCCTTGTTCAAACTTTGGATCATCTTCAAGCTTTGTAGAGGCTTGGTGAAAGGAATAATCTTGGGGTTGGTGCTTGGTTTCTAGAGATCTTACTTAACATTTGGGAAGAAGGTAAAACTCTCTAAAGCTTCAATCATTCTTTCATTTTTAGCTAGATCTTAGCAAGATAAGCTTGGGTTGTTGATGGGTTCCATGAACCTTGCTCTTAGGTAGAGGCCTTGAGGTATTTATGTGCTTAAAATGATTGGATAATTGTGTGATATGGCTTGGATTCTTGGCTTGTTTGGTGGCTTGAATTTTACCTCTTTAAGTAGTTTGCAAGATTGTGACTTTGTTGGTTGTTTTGGTAGCATGAAAAGTGAACTATTGTGCTTGAATCTTGGTGGAAAATTTCAGCTTCAAACCCTTTCTTTGGCTGAGAAATCGGAGCAAAATTTTCAGATTTTAGATCTTCATTTTTAACTCTAATCATGTGCTAAAACTTTTAGTTTTAGAAACTCAATTGGCTCAACTTGGAGCTCAAAATTTCTGTTTGAGGCCACACTCATGGCCGAGGGTTTGAGCTGAAATTTTTCAGCTTTTGGAGCCTATTCTTGAGCCAAAATCTTGCCAAAACAACAGCCCTTAGATGCACTTTGATTGGAGCAACAAAACTGGTTGTAAAAGAAGGGGAAAAGAGAGCTCTCACAATGTATATTGCTGAAATTTCGTATAGCAGGTTTCGAAAAATAGCTTTTGGAAAACTGTTATATCTTAGTGTAGAAAAATCCAAATTGAGCTCTGTTTATTGCATTTGAAACTAGACCTGGAGTTCTTTTACTGGTATAAATTTTAGGGGTTAATTCGATTCCTATGAATTTTGGAGAATTTTCAAAATTTACTGAAATTCAAGACTGTTATTCCCTATTTTTACTGTAGCAGCAACTTTGAATGAAAATTTGGCTGGTTTTTCATTTGAATCTTGTATAAATATCTTCTAGAGATTTTAGTTCATTGAATCTATTTTCCAATGTTATAAGATTCGTAATTTTTGGACTTATAGAACTGAAGTTATGATTTTTCAAAGAATAATGCGAAAACTGAAATTCTTCTGATAAAGTGTCAAAGTTTAGAAATGCCTTGAAAACATTTCTTGGTTTTCAAACCTAACCTTTTGATTATTTGCACACCATTCCATACTTGGGAAATGGATTTTCCAATCACATGAGATTTCTTTTGACTTGGAATGGGGAAACTCGATTGTTTGGAAGTTGGCCTTGTGACATCCCACATCGAAAGAATGATGAGGAAATGAAAGGTATATAAGTTTGGAACAAGGCCTATCAAGTAACTTGGGCTAGCCATTTTGGGCTAAGTGATTTCGGCCCAAAAGTTACTTGGGCCAGGCCTTGAGTCTGGGCTGTTACAGGTGGTATCAGAGCAAATCTCGTGTGGTCTCTGTGTGTAGGGTGAGTCAGGGCTAGTGCGTTATGGTTCCGACTATGCAAGGAAGTGCAAGGAACTAAGTGCCATATTCGACGGGGGCCACCTTTAGAGTCCAAAAAGGAGCTAAGTGCCACACCGGATGGGGGCTACCTCTAGAGTCCAAGCACGACCAAGTGGACAGTTGGGATTGTGACTGTATTTGTAATGGGCTTTGCGAGGGCGCAAAGTCCTAAAAAGGAGGGAAGAATGTGACATCCCACATCGAAAGAATGATGAGGAAATGAATGGTATATAAGCTTGGAACAAGGCCTATCAAGTAACTTGAGTTAGCTATTTTGGGTTAAGTGATTTCGGCCCAGAAGTTACTTGGGTAAGACCTTGAGTCTGGGCTGTTATAGGCCTTGGTTGAATACCTAGGTAACTATGATTGTTCGTGTCTTAGGTGATCATGTGGACACCGAGGAACTTGATTGACTTCTTGATTTGCTCTTGCTTTGCTCTTGACCATTGGCGATGTCAAGTGCATGTTTCATGTTATTATGATTGAAGTGACTCTTGTACAAATACTATGTGGTTTTGTGATTTGTGAACTTGCCGAGGCGAGGGTGTACTTTATCGCCCTCGTTCTCTCTCTTTCTCTCTCTTGAATTCTTGATACTTGTTATATGAATATGTATGACTTGCTCTTGTACTCAAACATGCTTTTAATTTGGGAGCACTGAGCGGCAGTATATACCACATCTTATTTGGATAGGAGGTGCCTCTCATCCCGACTCAGTGCTATAATCGAATCTAAATCAATTGGAGCGTTGTCTCATCAACCAACCATGCTTGTGGGGACGCCCCAACCCATTGGCCAACCTTGTAACTCAAGTCGACAAGGGCTCGGTCGAGGAACTTGGTGAACTATGGAAAATTTCATAGTTTGATTTTTTGAAATCTTGCCTGGTATACGCGAATGGTATTACCACCTCGTGCTTGTTTGGTTCCGGATCCGAGAGGGTGATAGGGTGGATGGAGATAGTAAGTGGAGTTATACGGACATGTTACTACATGAGTTGACGGAGGGTCAACCAAAAATGACTTGAATCGGCCGTGATGTGGAAATAGCTCCCGAGAACTCCCGTATCCTCTCTACTTGTGTTTTATTTCCAAATTTCTCGGTTATGTGATAATCTTGTTAAGTGTGCTATTTAATTTGTTTAGTGTTTCTTGCTTACTTGCTTGTTTTCTTGGCCTCACTGAGCATTGGCTCACCCCAAGTTGTTATTCCTTAACAGGTTTTGGAAATGGAATTTGGAGGCTTTAGACTAGCAATTTTTGTATGGTACTAGTGAATATCTCTTGTATGGCTTTTGAGATAATTGAAGTGTAAACTTTGTCATATATATATGGGTTTTGGATTGTAATAGTAAATGGTAGTCTGAAAGGATTATGGATTGCATATTTGAAGTGTTTTCTTTAATTTGACGTCTAAGTGTAACTTGTGAATGCCTACTAAGCTAGAATGAGTGCGTGAGTCAAGATGAGAGTTAGGCAGGCGTCCCGCTGAGATCCTAGGTTAGGAAGAGGTGGGAGCGTCACATGAAGTGTCTCACATACCATAACAGATGAGGTATACTACTTTTCATATAGAAGTGGCATAGTGTATTTTAGTCTAACCATATTAACAATACCCTTTATTGTTAATACTTTGACTAGAGATATTTAAAAAATAATCCGTACTTATAATCAAATGAATCTCACCATCATAACTCTTTTGATTTCATTAATTAGGTTTATTCTAAGGGTTTTATCATACTTATATAAATATATAAGTAATCAATATGATAAAGATGTCATTTATTATTACATAAATAGTTAAAATGTTTATTAAACCCTAGAAGGTGATTGACTTTAGGCACACATACTAACAATCTCCCACTTGCACTAAAACCAATAACTCATAAGTCAAAGACCAAATGAGCCAACATGACTATCATGATTTCTTTAAGATAGGTTGTAGTAAACGGATCAACTATATTGTCATTCATGGGTACTCTTTTACTTTTCACTGTTATTTCTCACCAATGATTTCAATAAATCATATGGTACCACCTTAAGAAATCTATGGATCTATAATAAGCTCTTGGTTCCTTTGTTAAAATAAATTTCCATTATAGTCTCAATAAAAGTTGAAAGACTTCTAATGGAGGGAACCAATCCAAGGTCATATCTGAACTTGTAGATCCAAATGTTTCCTTTCGCCACTACTCAAGTAGTAATTGTTAAGATTTAATTATAGAAACTTTAGTTGTGTTATGATTGAAACTCTTTCAACATGCAACACTGATATTATGAAAATATGCATAATTAGTTGTAAATCATCTTTGTAAGATTGTTTATAAGCATATTCTCGAACTTCCAATTTTAAAATCTTTATAGACCAAAGAAGACAATGAGTTCAATATAATGAAAGGATTATTATATACAACATAGACAAAATCCCTTCTTAGATTATTCCATACTAAATATCTTTAGCATCTTATCCAAGTATTTAAAAAAAAAAACTCAAGCAATCATATGTGTCAACATGGACCTTTACTCTAAAGGAAGATTGCTTCTTCTTTATATTATAAAGAAAATCTTGGATAGCCATACCTATAATATTGGAGCATAGGTATACTCTTCTCATGTATCGTATGTCAAGCATATATGATCCATGAAAATAATAATAACTCCCATTAAATCATATATATGTACAAGGCTCATCTATACTTTTAATAAAATAAAACTCTTTGATTATCTCATCAAAATAGATGATACATCTTTTAGAGATTTGTTTTATTGGCATCAAGATGTAGAAACCTTTAAACTGTGTCATATACACAATCATTTATTGTTTCCATTTAAGGAAAGTGAACATCTATTTGGCATACTATAGCTCATGACTAAAGTTAGCAAATAAATCTAAATGAATTTAAGCGTATTGATTAATAAGAATGTTTCTTTAAAAGATAATTGTTTATCTTTAATGGTGACCTCTCCACCAATCAGCTCTATAGGTAAACTTTACCTTTCATAGTAGTCTTTACTCTAAAGACTCTTTAGTACCTATTAGGCATTTATACTGTGAGAGCTCTAGAAATTCCATGCATACATTCTCACACTAGAAATTCCATGTATACATCGCCATTTAACTCATTCAAGTGCATATAAATTCTTTTAGTGCATTAGTGGCATGTTTTCACTAAGTACATTATTCATTATTTGGTTAGATAAACTTTTCTTAGATTTAATTTTAGAATTAGTAAAAACTTCTTGCATGATTTAATTGTTAGGAAAATAGAATTTATTGGTGTTGGTTGGAGACTAAACTAAATTAGGGGATTTAGAAGTAAATAAGTGAAATTTTTGTTAGAATGTGGCTAAAACAACCACCACTTGTCACCACAAGAACAAACCTTGACTTGATGATTTTTTCCCTCCAACTTTTCTCCTTTAAAAACAACACATTTTCCTCTTCTTCTTGAGATGTTGGACGAAATTTAGGAGAGAAAAAGAGAGGAGAAAACTCACAAAAAACCAACCTACATCTTGCTTAGTTTAATAGGAAATCAAAGAGAGGAAGTTGTTAGCACCTTAACCATCAATCCTCAAGCTTGGTAGGGGAAGATTTTGGTTGCTTGGAGAGTCACTTCTTTAGTGTGAGAACCTAGAAAAAAAAATGATGAAAATGAAAAAATGACTTGATTGCACCATGAAAGCATTAAGAGCATTATTCTCCTTTACGTACTTTATTTTGTATGCATAGCATGACATTAATTTGGAATTACATTTTACATGTATTATGTAGCCAAATGCATAAAATTTATGTGGCATTAAGTAGGTTACATTTTAATTGAGGGATTAGAAGCTAATTGCCTAGAACTTTAACCCAATTCATGGCCAAGACATTTCCACTTGTCAACCATCCAACAAGTCTTGACTTAAGCTTATCTATTTAAACTCTTGTCTTCAAAAATTTGAACCAAATTCCCTCTCATTTTCTCTCTCTTTGGCCGAACCTCAAGGAAGGAAGAACACAAAAACCCTAAGCTAGAATCTTGCAATTTTAAGTGAGAACAAACTTGTCCAAGAGCCAAACCTAGGTTAGAGTGTTACTTAATCATCAAGTTTGGTTGGAGGAGGTGAAGCTTTTGGTAGATTTCTCTTGCTTGGCATAAGGTAAAACAACCCCTTGACTTCTCTTTGATGATGTTCAATTTATGAACTCATGATGCTAGATAAATTTTAGGATGTGTGAGAGTGTTTTTAATGCTTGGAAATGGAAAACTATGGAAGAGTTTCTTGTTCTTGTAAAAGCTTAGGTTAGGTTATACCATATGTTCTCTATGTGTTTGATGAAATGTCTAAGACTTTGTGATGTTTTATTGATGACTTTCTTTGATGTTTTAGCATGTTAAACACCTTACTAAGAGATGGAAATAACTTTAAAGGATTAATTGAAGAGATTGTGTCAAAGCTGGAAATTTTCACAGGAAATCAGAAATGGAAATCAGTGAATTTTCTGAACTTTCTGTTGATTGTAGAAATTGAATTAGAGCCTGAATTTTATACCGTTAGAAATTTCTATGAACTTAGTTTTAAATGCCGCTGACGGAGCTTGATTTCGATTTTTCTACGTCGAGTTATGACTGTTTTCCCGAGACTGTTCGACTAGCCTGCAGCCATTCCGACAGTTTTCTTGCTTCTCTGAGATTTGCCATTTTGACTATGATTAAGCATGATTTGGTATTCGACCTCTTCATCGAAGTTATAGGCCTATGTCTTAGCTTCGAAACTATACAAAATTTGTCCCAATCCGATAACCACAGCCACAGTTATGATTAAATTATTGAGGCGCGGCAAACCTGTCAATTATTAGTTTCACTTCCACAAGTGCTATTCTCATTCCTTTTGATTCTTGTGCATTCTCGCCGTGTCCTGACCCACTCATTCATGATTCTAATATGTTGATAAGACTTTCATTTGATCACTCTTATAAATTGGATTGGTCATTTTGTGGTTTGTGCATCCAAGTGTGAGTTTATCAAGTAAAAGAATAACTAGCATATACATTTGGTCTTTCATATTTGAAATAGCCCAAAACTAAATGATTTTTATTTCGCTTGCTTTTAGACTTGGAAAGTGGGAACAAAGGAGATTTGGGAGCGGACGTTTGGAATTATTTTACTTAAATCGGTGAGTGTTCCTTGCATGTTTGTGAATGAATTGCTTATTTGACATGTTAAATGTTTTTCAATGCTTTTCAATGATTATGTGATGGGCGAGTGTGTACTTTATCACACTCGACCTACTTTTTATTTTACTGTTCAACTGTGTACTTTTCCACTATTTGTATATTATTTGTGCATGACTGTAGGCCATGTGTACTAACACATAGGCTGAACAAGGCCTTTCCCCCTTCGTTATCGACCTATTCAAGCTAGAAGCGGACTCGGTTGGGTAGGTTGGTAACTTAGGGCACTGTACGGTGTACTCGAGTATTACCACTGGGAGTTATAAGAAGGAGTAGGAGGTTGAGTGTTGGACAAGACGGACTGCAACTGTTTCCAGTGGAAACTGTATCCTTTCACTGAGAGTTTTCTCAGTTTATGTGTTTTACACTTTTATGCTTCCAAACTAAATTATATTGATCTGTTGAGTGCTTAACTGATGTATATATTGCTTCACTGTTACTATGAGATTTGCATGGTATTAGGTAGGATCGCTCACCGGGCTTTTAGCTCATTCCTTCCAACTTTGTTTTTCCTTAGCAGGGTTTGAGATCGAGGACCTCCAAGGGTTGCACTAGGTCGATTGGTTTGGAGACTTAAGCTTGTATTTTGATGTAGCCTTTGTGTTTTGAATTGTATTTATGGAATTCTGAATGGATAAACTTTTGTATCTGTAATTATAGTTTGGGACGGTTGTGGTTTGTTAAGAAAGTTTTGGGGTTTAAATGTTACATTTGGCTGGAGGATATTAAAGTTATTTTGTTATTCACAATTGAATTGAGGAGCGTAGTGAGTCCCAGAGCGAGGGGGATTAGGCTGATACCCCTAGGGTCCACCCTAGGGAGAAGTGGGGTTGTCACATTTAGCTTGTCAAGGTAATTTTCTTCCAAAACCCTAGCTCCATGATCCTTAAAGTTAGTTTAATGAAGGTTTTTGGTGGTGATTAAGGATGGATGATGCTTGGAAACATAAGTTTTTGGCTTGGATTCTTGTAGTTGCATCTTAAGAGTTGGTTTAAGTTTATATCTACCATGTGTTTGATTTTTGGACTAGCACTTATTACTAGTCTATGATGATTGTTCCTTTGAGAAGGATGCTTGTTTAGCTTCCATATTCATGCTAGAAAAGTTATAGAAATTGGTTTGAACTTTTAAAAGTGGAAGGAAGTTGTGGGTTGTCTTTGTGGATTTTCCCTCTCGTTTTGTGATTCTTTCTTGTTCAAACTTCACTAATTCTTGTTGAGAAACATTGTTAGGACCTTTTTGTATCAAATTAGAGTGAAATTAATTTATTTTGAAGGGTGAAAACCTCTTGAATTGCACAAACTTTTGAACCAATTTTCGGTTCTGCACTCCGTCAGAATTGGAAAAATAGTCAATTTCCCAGCTTTGATGGTATTGTTAGGAAATGAACTAGGAGCTGAACCATATACGGTTGGAAAACTATATGAGTCTAGTTTCTAACGCCATTGACAGAACTTGATTTTGATTTTTATACACCAAGTTATGCCCATTTTTCCAAGACAGCGCAATGCCCACTGTTATACCCGAACCTTAGCTTTTGTCGTAAACTTGTTCTTGGTTGAACCTTGATGCTTCTTGAATATTTGTGTGCTTATTCCTTTCCAACCATTGTAATTGACTTGTGAATCTATTAAATCTTCAATGTTTCATCATTTTGTGACCTTGAATCACCCTAGAATTTCCTAGTTTAAATGCATTAACTAGTAGCATTCATTTGCACTTGCTAAGTTTCATTTACTTGCTTTGGTTTGAGTGGATGATTATATACATTGGTTGTACATAGGGCTCAAAGGTGGTATCAAGGGTGATCAAGGCACAAACGTTTGAGTTGCTTGGCTTTATTTGGTGAGTGTTCTCTTACTTGTTTTGTGAACTTGTGTGATTTCTTAAACTACTTGCCTTATGTGTTTATGTGAACCATGTGACGGTTTGAGTTACTTGAAGTCTGACTAGTGAACTTGTTTACATTTCATACATGTTTAGACTATTAAGGTTGAGTCGAGGGTGTACTTTATCGCACTCGAACTCTCCCATTTGACTTTCACTTGGAATTTGACCTACTCGATTTGTGATTTGACTTTGTGTACTTTGATGTAAAAAGTCATTCGGGTGATATCCCATTGACTAATTTGATTCATTTGTGGCTTTGTGTAATTTGATGTGAAAAGTCGTTTGGGTGATATTCCGTTGACTAATTTGACTCGTTTGGGGCTCCGGAAACCCCAAAACCCTATTGGTGAGCCGTTCATATCGAGCCAACGTGGGTTTGGTCGAGAAGATCGGTGAACCATAGGTTATTCGATTTGGTTCTTTGGAACATGGTATACTCGAGTATTACCCAAATTTGATTAGTTGAGGTGTTCGGACCTAGTAAGGGGGTGATTGGTGGACGGTTGTGGCGTAAGTGGTGTCTACGGACTTGGTTCTTGACTTCAAACGTTGATGGAGAGTCAACGGCTCATGTTTCGATCAAGCTTTGGTGGATTTGGCTTTTGGAAGCCACCTGTATCCTTTATTTGAGTGTGTTGCTTTATTTTATATTAAATGCGATATTCGACTATTTGTTTTGCCTATTTGTTAATGTGACTGCATGTTTTATCTAGGGACCTCATTAAGCTTTCGCTTACCCCATTCCCTTTTGTTTTCCTTAACAGGGTTGTGTAAGAGGTCGGAGAGTTTGCTTGTGGCCTAAAAGTCTAGTGTGCTACCTTTTATTTAAGTACCGATGTATTAGTGGACTTGTTCCGTTTTGTAAACTTAAAGTTGGTGGTAAACTTTAAGATGAAGATGTTTGTAAGTTTTATGTCTTATAACTTGGAGTTTTACTTTATTTTGAGAAAGTGTTTAATTGGAACTTCAAATGACTTGTGGAAATGTAAATTGTGGTTATGTTGTTATTTTGGAGTATTTGAATGTAATTATTGAGGATCGAAATTTGTAATTATTTGAGGTCTGTAACCAGTCCCGACGAGAGTTGGGCAGGCGGTCCGCTGAACTCTTTGGTTCGCCTTAGGGGAAGGTGGGGTCATCACATATACCCTTAGGTGGATTGACTATGTTCAATACCCTTCATCAAATATTGAATCGATTTTAGATTTATGATTCTCAACCATCTCTCTAAGTTATAAAAGTATTCATAAGTCATTAGGTAATCTCATGATCAAATATCATGATTCTCCATAAGAAATTTATATTTCTAAACACCTATGAAACCCTTGTTTTAGGAGCTTTCATTGCATCTTATCATCATGAAATCAAGTTCCAATTCCATGGATCTATTGAAATTTCTTTTGTGATACTTGAAACTTTTTTAAACTTTAAGTTCTATCTTTTTCTCATTATTGTATCTAGAATAAATTTAGAAAATAGTAGTTTTAGAGTTAAAACACTTTTAGTTTTGGAGATGATAGAATTATAAAATTCTTGGAGAAAATAAGGAAACTCTAGCATACGTGCTTAAGGAAAATTTAAACCAAATGAAGTAAGGAGAGTTGATTTGTTCTTCTCCTTTTTGGCTAGTTTTTCCTTTCCTTTAATCCTCAAGAACACTTCACAAAAGATCTTAACCGAATCTTAGCTCCACTTTGTTCAATTATAGATGATTACTTCATAAGTAGCACAATCCAAACTTTCACAAAAATTTGGGTTATATAACACTCCATATTTCATATGATATACTTTAAACAAATATATTCATGGAACAAGATTTAGTATATATGAGGTAATTTTATTTAGGACAATCCCCAAAACTGTTTTGGTAAACTTGCATGGGATATATTATTTTACTTAAGAATCTCATTCTCCTTTAGATAATTTTGAAATCCTTAGGTTAAGTATTCTCCACCTTGATCAAATCTTTGTATTTCAATACTTCACCATAACTCAAATATTCTTCACCTTGATCATATCTGGATATCCTAATATCTGACCAAATTATTTCTCTACTTTATCCTTAAACCTTTTAACTTCTCAAAGTCTTGGATTAGTACCTCAAAGATACACGTATCCATTTTGAAATGTTATTAGTAAAAGTAATAAAATATGAGAAATAATCATCTCTAGCATGAGTTTTTAATCTTCCACATACATCACAATGTATGAATCCTAAAAATTCTTTAAACATTTTTATAGAAGATCAAATTAGTCTTTTATTAGTGAATAAGAATCATATGTCTCAAATGACTCATAATCAATTGAATCAAATCATCATATGATTCGAAAAATATGTTTCCTATTCAAAATGCTAAATATGGTTTTGAATCATCTAACACTATATTAAGAAATGAACTTTCTTTTATTTTAGAAAATAATAACACTTATTAAGTTTTAAAATAAGTCCACTAGTTAATCTTAAATATAAGCTCAAAATGAAACTTTCACAAAGTTGCATTTTGAAACCATGCTATGAATGTTTGTACCACAAGGCTTGTCCTTTAAAACCTCTTAACTTATCAACTCTTGATAAGTAATTCCTTTTAGTCAACACTTGACTAGCAGTGCATGACAAAACTTGACTAATCTAAATTTCTCAATATAGTCAATCACTTTCCAATAAATCAATATTTAATTGGAGAAATTTTTATCATCTTGTAATGGAATTATTTCTCAAAGACTTCATATATCTTATACTTTGATTATTCATCATTTAACTCTTGAGATGTGTAACTATGGTAAAAGAAATTGAAACCTTTTGTAGTATTGGAGATTTAGGAAACAACTATGATACACCATCATCATCTTCTTTTGCTTGCTATAAGCATTTTTTTTCAATTCCATTACATCTTCTATGATTGGAACTATTAAGGTTTTAAAGGATATAGTCAAATTTACTTGAGAACTTCTCTCAATTTAATTTGTCAATCCAAGAAGTTGGAAATACCAAATATATTGAGAATAATATGTAATTACTCATAATTTCTACAACAAATAGTAAAGATAAAAGAGAATTGCTATTTATGTAAAACAAAACCACACAAAAAGGACATAAAATCAATTTTTGGTTTTGCTCCCACTATTTTATTCAAATCTATAAACCTCTTGTATAGATTGGGAATTTCAAAAATTCCTAGTAGGCTAGAATCCCATGTAGTTATTTTGGTCTTGAGTGTGCTTAACAAATCAAAATAATTTTAATAGGTAGGTACTTATTACCAATTACAACTCTTGTAACTTCTAGATAGTTGAATTATCAACTCTTGATAAATCACATCATATGTGTTACCCAACCTTTGTCTCTAAAACTTTATGACCTTGAGCATACTCAGCAAGTCCCAAATTTTAGTTAAGTCATAACCATTGTTCCAAAATCTCATCTCATAGTTAAACTCCTCATCGTAGAGCAACCTTTAGTGTATTTAATAAGTTAACTCGAACATGATTTCATTTTAACTATAATAATGGAAGGCAATTTAAATTTTGACTTAATATTTGAGTAGAGGGATTTTAGATATGTTATATTCGAAGTTGGACTCATCAAATATATAGCATAGCATGTATATCTGTTCATCAACGTAAATAAATAAATATACTGTAATCTAAGATGGATGATTCTGGACTTTATTTCTAAACTAGTTTTCTAGAACCAAAAAGAAAGTAGATGGTCAAATTAGGGGACAAGCGACACCTCCTGCCCTGCACATTTTTGTATCTCCACCATGGTGGAATTGGTGCTATCTCCATCTCCTTTGTACGTGACAAATATAAATTTAATCTAAACATTTTAGATCTTCACCCTCTCCCTGTCCCTATTATAGTACATTACATGATATTGGGAGAAACCTTGAGTTATATTCAAGGGGAGTAAGATAAAAAGGGAATTTACATTAAGAGTATATAAAGAAGGCAGCACATGCAAACCCTATTTCAAAAATACCATAGCCAAAATCATACATATATTCAACCATTCACAGTCACATTGATTTTAATCCATAATCATCTATTATGCATTCACAGAATACAATATTAATTGAATGCATAAATATTTATTTAGTTCTAGTCATGTATTATTATATGTGCAAGCCTTTAAACTCAAAAGGCTTCAATTCAAGAGATTTACAAATTAATTGAATCTAATTCAATTGAATAATTTTGACTTAAAAGTTGCTAAAAGCAACAGAAAACTGGTTTGAGCAACAAAACTTCTTCATAACAAAACTACTGCTAATACTTTTAGTGGCTCTCAGCAATTTCCGGACTTGATTTGTCACTTGACCAAGACCGGCATTTGGACATATGTCTAGTTGTCATGTTGGTATTTTTCTGGTCAAGTGACCAGAACTTCATTTTTTTTTTTTAGAAAAATAATACAAGGAATTGTTTTCGTAACTATAATGATTTGGAAAATATATTTTATTCATAATAAAACATAGTTATAATTTCCAAATCACTTCAAAAAGCCAATACTAATTTGGAAACTCATATTTCTTTGAAAACCCTATTTCACTAAGGAATACTAAACAATTTGTAAATTTCTTTCCAATTCCTTTTGTTGTAAATTATGGACTCACATTGTAATAGGGGTGGGCAAAAAAACCCGCTGACCCGAAAACCAGCACGACCCGATCAGATCTGACTCGAAATTTAGGATACCCGGTCCAATTTATCTCATCAGATCATATTAGGGTACATATTAGCTTCAGGGACATTTTTATTTTTTTAAATTATCATATTAGCGATTCATTTTTATAGACTAGTAGTAGTGGTAGTATATACTGGGTTGGTGTAGTTGTTTGACTTTTTATCTGTAATTAAGCACCTACAATCAAAACTTTTCAACTTAAGTTGTATTCAAAAGTGTAATGAAACTTTATTTTGTCTATTAGATATTGTAACTTTAATTTGTATTGGATACTTGAGAGTTAAAAGACTGGTTTGATTGTTGGATGAAATGTGTGATAGAATATTGATGTCTGGACTTTGGAATGTGTTGATTTTGGATTGTTAAATCTTTGATGAAATGTGTTGGATCTTGAATTGTTGAAATGGATTGGTTTTGGACTGTTAAATCTTTAATAAAATGTGGTCATTTACCAACAGAAAATTGAAAGTTAGGGGCGGGTACCCTATATCCCGACACATTTTTTACCTCGGGTACCCGAGAACATGTGAGGCGAGTTAGGGTCAGAAATTTGGTGACCTGATAGGTTAGGGTCAAGTCAGTCAAATTCCATTAGGGGTGGGTACCCGACCCGTGCCCACCCCTACATTCTAATCTCATTACAATAATTTTTCATAAATTAAAACCACGAAAAGAAATTTTTCACAATTGAATGACAAATCCAAGTCAAAATTAGGATTTTCTAGTCTAACTAGAATTTCCTAATTCACTTGTTGATACGAACGTCGCCAACCTGTGACGAAACCCGTGTAGACTACCACGGATCTAGAAGGTTAAATCTGCGTTTGACACGACGACACGGCGGAAGAATCAAGAACCCGTTGATCACGCGGTCAACGATCCCTTGATATGGTAGAGACGCCACAACCTAGCGCGTTCCTAGATTGATAAGTCTAAATCGAATACCCTAGAAAGCTCTAAGATATTCAAGATTGCTTCAAGAAGCAAGAGAGAGAACTCTCAGAAGTGTTTTTCTTAATCTGATGAATGAATGATTAATCACGTACATGAGAATGTCTTAAATATTAACTAACTAACTAGCTAACAAAATAAAAGCCTTGGTCGAAATTCCTAAGGCCTTTGGATCGAAATTCCTAAGGCCATTGGGTCGGCCCATTCATGCCCTATAAGGCTAACTACATCTAGTCTAATTAATTAAAAAAAACTTGGGTCGGCCCACAGGTCGGTCGTGCCCAATCTTCCAACTAATTGAAATACTACTAATAACCAATCGGGCCACTAGTTGGGCCTCCCACTTGTTCATCAGTGGCGGACACTTCCTTTCCGCACTTTTCTTTGGCTGGCCCACTTGTTGCACTTCCCCACAGCCCAAAAGGCTTAAGGGCTTGGACCCCTCGTCATGCACTTGTAATAAGGAGGCCTAAGGGTTGTCTTGGACAGCCATGGATCGTATCATTCCCCTCCTCTTAAAGGCGATTTGTCCCCAAATCGAAGTTGGAGGATACGGCCAATGACATCACCTTCATGAAAATAATCCACGTGACATGTCTCTCGCACAAGTGTAGGATCCACATGATTTTTGGCACAAAAGGCAATTCGGAGGAATGAAGTTGCTTGAACTCATGAACATTCTGGAGGTAATAGCCTGGCATGTCCCATTTCGGTTGAACTCGAGGTTGCTCTCCATGAGTGCAGGCAGCTTTGAGTTGATAAAGTTCCACAAAGGTAGCCCGAGGAGAGTCAGCTCCTTCTCCATGGACATGGTCAGATCTGAACTCAATTGCTTGGACAAAACGACTCCAAGTAGAGTGAACCCCAACGAGATAGATTCCACGGAGGCTTGCGAACTGAACAAGCGATCTGGGAATAGAACAGGGTATCACCAATACCACTTGCCCTTGCTCAATCTGCATAAAACATGAGACACTAAGCAAAGCAAAGTTCCAAGTGTTAGGACAATAAGATTGCTCAATAATCCTTTCATCTTTCACAATGATGCTCAAATCGCCCACTTCCTCACAAGATGATGTACACGCTTGTGGCAAGTCAGCAACATCCGATGTCACATTATTCACAAAACTTTCACTTGGTAAACCACGCTTTTCCGCATTCATAGGTACTCCTTCAATCAATGCTGGACTAGAAGGAGCATCTTCCTTAGGACCATTGGCTGGAGCAAATTGTGGCCTTGGAGTAGTCTTTGGAGCTTGTTTGGGCGGCTCGGACTTAGGGGTAAATTTGGAAATTTCCCCACGTGGTCGTTCCTGCTCAAAAATAGGGTTACTCCTCCACGAAGCTGATGTCGAGACGGTGGCACGGTAGTACCCTCCTTAAGCCTCCGCCAATCTTGGAAGCTTTATCTACTAGCTCTGCATATCCACGCACGCTTGTAATTCTACCAACTCAGCAATTTCCGGTCTCAAACCATTGAGGAATCTCGCCATTGTAGCCTCACGATCCTCCTCAGATATCCGCTCAAGCATTGTGATCTCCATCTCCTTAAAGTAGTCCTCCACACCGGTTTCCTTGGACTAGGGTTTGGAGCCTGTGTAGCTCGGTAGTAGTGGCTGGGCACAAACCGCTTCCTCATCAAGGTTCAGTAACTGCCTGTGTACTCACTGGACGCTCCATGTTGCGTTTCCTGCTGATGCGCTCTTGCTCCCACCAGACGACGGCATAGTCCGGAATTCAGTGGCCAATTTGACTTTCTCGGTCCTCCAGATAACTCGGCACTCAACACTAACTCCATGCGTTGCTCCCATTCCAGATAGGCTTCTGGATGTGACTTACCCTGGAAGGTTGGAATCTTGATCTTGACTCCTCGTAGATTATCTACTTGAAGTCCATAATCCTGCCTCGGTCGGCGGATGAAATCCTCCTCGTCACTCTGAAGGGCAAAGTTGTCATTTTGGGGAGTTCTAGTTTTGCCCGAGGAAGAGGTGGCACGGCCTGATTCAAGACGTTCTAGTCTTCCATTAACAGACTCGGAGAATTCCCGGAACATCTGTTGCATTTGCCCAATCAATGCCTCGTTGGAAAATTTTTGATCCGATGGAGTTTTATCACTTTCACCTGCCATGAATAATTTGTACCTGCAAAGAGAGTTAGCAAATAGAAAACAAGTTAATGTTATATAGACCTCACACACTCCCTGAAGTGTTTACTCTCAACACTCGTGTATCACTCAGTATATCTCGATGATGTGCTCACCTTACTCTCTCAAGTACTTGAAGGTTTATCTTGAAGAAATTAGATTTTCTGAGATAAACGATCAACTTACTCAATGTAGTACACACGAGTTGATAACACTCTACTATATCCAAAGAAAGTTGACTCAATGAAAAAGAAAAGAAGAATGAGAAGGATAAGAAAGAAAGAGAAAAAAAACTAGTTAGGGTGTTGTTTGGTTTGTAGGGGCGGCTAGGGTTTTTGGTTAAGGAAGGGTGAGTTTGGTGGAATTCTAGAGGTTTGTTGTTAGTTGGAGTCCTAGACTTGAAGTGGCCGACTAGAGTTCCTAGTATTTTTAGGATAGGATGCGGCTGGATTAATTGATGATGGTAAGTATTTTGGGATTAGGATTATAGGTATTTGGGTGAGGATAAGTTAAGGAAGATAATGTAGGAGATAAGACAAAGATAAGACAAAGCTAGAATGTAGGTGAGGATGTAAGAGTTTGAGATTAGTAGGAAGACTTGAATTTAGGAGATAATTTAGGAAATTTTTCGGATGAACAGTAACAAATGTGGAACAGTAACAATGAACAGTAATCACTACAGTAATTGCTACAGTACTCTTTTTTTTTTTTTTCCCAACAAAAATCAACAACACAAGACTTGACACTAAATCAGAATTTTTTTTTTTTTTAACAATCCAACACAACCACGAACTTGAACAAGAACAGCACAAGAACATAACACAGCAATCAAAAAAAAAAAAAATTTTTTTCGGATGAACAGTAACGCGTGAACAGTGACGGCGCTACAGTACCCGCGATGAACAGTACTCGGAAAATTTTTTTTTTTTTTAAACACAAACACAACTCTAACCAAAAATCCCAAGTGATTATAGATTGAACAACACAGAGATGACTCAAGAAGGAGAAACCCTAGATGGCTAGAACAACACGAAAATTTTTTTTTTTTTTGAACAAAAGACAATGAAAATTGATATAACGCAAACCTTTCAACTAGCTCTGATACCAGCTGATACGAACATCGCCAACCTGTGACGAAACCCGTATAGACTACCACGGATCTAGAAGGTTAAATCTGCGTTTGACACGACGATACGGCGGAAGAATCAAGAACCCGCTGATCACGCCGTCAACGATCCCTTGATATGGTAGAGACGCCACAACCTAGCTGCTCCTAGATTGATAAGTCTAAATCGAATACCCTAGAAAGCTCTAAGATATTCAAGATTGCTTCAAGAAGCAAGAGAGAGAACTCTCAGAAGTGTTTTTCTTAATCTGATGAATGAATGATTAATCACGTACATGAGAATGTCTTAAATATTAACTAACTAACTAGCTAACAAAATAAAAGCCTTGGTCGAAATTCCTAAGGCCTTTGGATCGAAATTCCTAAGGCCATTGGGTCGGCCCATTCATGCCCTATAAGGCTAACTACATCTAGTCTAATTAATTAAAAAAAACTTGGGTCGGCCCACAGGTCGGTCGTGCCCAATCTTCCAACTAATTGAAATACTACTAATAACCAATCGGGCCACTAGTTGGGCCTCCCACTTGTTCATCAGTGGCGGACACTTCCTTTCCGCACTTTTCTTTGGCTGGCCCACTTGTTGCACTTCCCCACAGCCCAAAAGGCTTAAGGGCTTGGACCCCTCGTCATGCACTTGTAATAAGGAGGCCTAAGGGTTGTCTTGGACAGCCATGGATCGTATCACTTGTCTTTCAAATTTTTCATTTAAACCACTTTAGAATCTCAAATATTAACTTTAGATCAGTTTCTTAATTAATCTCATTAAATTAGAAAGTTTCTAAAAGTAATTGAACACCTTCTAAATTTAATCTTATCAAATTGGGAAGTTTCCAAAGTTGGTTAACTTTCTTAATTTTAGTCTCACTAAATTATATAAGTTTTCCAAAACTTAACTGAGCAACTTCTTGTCCAATCTAGTTTTCTAAAATTTTCAAAAAATACTTTAATTCTAATCATATTAGAATTATAAAAAATTTCCATACTATTTTAGAAATCCAAGTGCAAAAGGAAATCAATGATCAAATTCTATTTGCCATTAGAAACTAACTTATTTCTTTAATTTCCTTTTGTCAGAAAATTTCCAGCACCAATCAACTAATCAAACTTCATGGCTGGAAATCGAAGTGAAGAAAAATTGAAAATTGTAGCGATTGCACAATAACATAAAAAAATGATTCATTAAGTCAGCATTTTTCATACAATTTTCAGTACTAAATTTCTGTTGCCCTTTTTTGAATTTCTTCATTGGTTAATTAGCAATCAAACAAAATTAGTTCATCAACAAATAATCTTTTGGATGATGAAAAAAAAAGAGAGGAAAGCCA
Source organism: Gardenia jasminoides (assembly GCA_013103745.1). Taxonomy (NCBI): domain Eukaryota; kingdom Viridiplantae; phylum Streptophyta; class Magnoliopsida; order Gentianales; family Rubiaceae; genus Gardenia; species Gardenia jasminoides. The sequence goes on from CM023099.1 coordinate 14,790,843, forward strand.
TAAAGAAAAGCCATCATCCCTCTTAGCTGCGGAACCAATACACGTTGTTAAGCTTACAAATACTATTAGATCATGATCATATCATGATTGATCAGTAGATTAGACAAAAGACAACAACTTTTCATCGTCTCCTTCTTTCTTGTCGTTTCTAGTTTTCTATTTGCGATCTAATCACAAAAGGAAAACCACAAAACCTATTGTTTTGATTGAAAGATTCGACCCTTTTCATGAATTTCCGTTCGATGAAAAATCATCAAATTTTGAAACTTTTCAAAATTTCAATTTTCACAAAAACTATAATTTTTAAAGTTCTTGAATCGTACATAATCAAATCTGTGAGGATCCAAAAATTGTATTTTATTGAAAAATAAATAATAATAATTATATTATGTGTTTTCACTAAAATATTAGTGAATTTATACATCGCGTTGTCATTTTCTAATTTAGAGAATTTTTCGTGAATAAATTGCTCAGTTTTTGTTTCGGTCAATTTAAGTGTTAATTATCGACTCGTGGCCAGTTTTTAAAACTTTTATGGTCGGTATACACCTCAAAAGTTACCCCATACAGATAATGCCTCCACTTTTTCAAGGCAAACATGACTGCAACCAGTTCCAGATCATGGGTTGGATAATTTTGCTCATGGGATTTTAATTTTCTCGAGGCATAAGCTATTACATTCCCATTTTGCATTAATACACAACCTAACTCCTCTCGTGAGGCATCTGTATATACCACAAAATTATCCCTTCCTTTCGGCAATGTCAACATAGGTGTCGTGATTAATCGTTGCTTGAATTCTTCAAAACTAGTTTCACATCTAGAATTCCAAATAAATTTTTCATGTTTCTTGCTCAAATCAGTCAATGGCCCCACAATTTTTGAAAAGTCTTTAATAAAACACCTATAGGGTCCTGCCAACCCCAAGAAACCTCGAACTTCAATTGGATTTTCTAGTCGTTTCCAGTTGGTAATTGCCTCTATTTTAGCAGGATCCATAGAGATGCCATTTCTTGAGATTACATGCCCTAATCAAGCAACCTTTTCTAACCAAAATTCATACTTACTAAATTTGGCGTATAGTTGATGCTCTCTTAAGGTTTGTAGAACTATTTTCAGATGTTGAACGTGCTCTTCAAGGATCTTAGAGTAAATAAGAATGTCATCTATAAAAGTAACCACAAATTAATCCAGATACGGCTTAAAGAGTCGGTGCATTAAATCCATAAATGCAGCCGGAGCATTGGTTAATCCAAAAGGTATCACTGCAAATTCAAAATGGCCATACCTAGAATTAAAGGCAATTTTTGGTATATTCTCTTCTTTGATCCTCAATTGGTAGTATCCCTATCAAAGGTCTAATTTAGAGAATACTTCTGCCCCTTGTAACTGATCAAACAGTTCATCAATATGCGGTAAGGGTATTTGTCTTTCACGGTGACATTATTTAATCCCCGATAGTCAATACACATTCTTAAACTCCATCTTTCTTCTTAACAAACAACACTAGGGCTCCCCACGGGGATCTTGTCAAATTCCCGTTCTAACAAATGTTGTAACTGTAACTTCAATTTCTTTAGTTCAGCAGGAGCCATTTGATAGGGAGACTTAGAGATAGGAGTAGTCCCAGGTATTAGGTCAATCTTAAATTCTACCCCTCTCTCAGGTGGTAGTGATTTTAATTCATCTGGGAAAATATCAGGGCATTCTTTTACTACCGGCACATCTTCCAATTTCATTTCATCCCCTGGAGTGTTGATCAAGAAAGCTAAGTATCCCCGGGATCCATTACACAATAGCTTCCTAACCCAAATTCCCGAAATAAGAGCAGAGAAGGCCAAATTGCCTTTTAAATCTAACTTTAGGGTTGCCTCACCAGGTATCTGAAACTCAACCTCCTTAATTCTATAATTTAATTCAGCATGGTGTCGGGCTAGCCAATCCATCTCTAGAATAGCATCGTATCCCTTTATGGCTAGACTTATTAAATCCGCCAATAATTTTCATTCACCGATTCCAATTTCACAATTTTTATACATCGTATTAGCGATTAAACAACTATCACCTATAGGCGTTTTAACCTCCAGGTCATATGGTAATCTATCACACTTCATATCAATACCACATATAAATTCGGGATTCACAAAAGAGTTGGTGGCGCCGGGGTCTATCAAAACTTTAGCTAAACGGTGAAAGATCGGGATCGTACCTTCTACTACATTAGAAGAGGCAGGTGCCTATTGTTGTTCCAATGCATATACTCTGGTGGGCACTCTCGATCGACTACCAGTGGTATTAACCTGTCTGGAGGTTGACCCACTGGTTGACTGTGCGTTCGCACCCGCTCGTGCCATATCTGGACATCCCACGATTTGGTGCTCCATGCTGCGGCAACGGAGACACCTTCACATCTTTTTCCAACACTCATTCTCAGCATGATTCTGTTTTCCACAGAACCCGCAAGCCACACGAGGAGTTGAGGACTGACTTCCTTGTGGCACACCTTTCCGCTATTCTTGTTTACTCGGAGTGCCTCGAGATGAGGTACCTCCTGACGATCCCGGAATCTTAATTCCACCAGCTCCTCTTCACCCTTTAGGCGGAGGCTCACTCTTGTTAGACTGTTCAGCATCCTTCCTTGGAATACCCTTCTTTCGAGTTTGGAAGGCTCGTACCTGGAGCCCAGCGTTCTTGAGCTGTTGAGCTTTCTCAAGGGCCATACTAAAAGTGTTAAGTTGGGCAGCTACCAATGCCTCCTGAATTTGCACGTTCAATCCTTGAATAAATCGCCTAATCCTCTTTAGCTCTGTCATTACCAGTTCAGGGGAAAATTGAGATAATTTTGTGAATTGTGCCTCATATTCAGCGACACTAGAAGTGCCCTGACGTAGTTGTATAAACTCATCCTCTCGCTTTTCTTGTACAATTGGTGGGAGAAATTTCTCGTTAAATTCCCTAACAAAGTTTACCCAAGTCCGCAGGGTTCATTCCCTATCCCATTTAGTACTGATTGTATTTCACCAAGATCTTGCTGCCCCTTCAAATTGAAATATGGCAAAAGCTACTCGCCTTTCCTCTGTGTAATTTAAGGCAGCGAAGATATTAGTTATTCTTTCCAACCAATTCTCAGCTACCTCAGGGTCAGGGCCTCCAGAAAATTTAGGTGAAGAGAACTTTTAGAACATTTCTAGAGTTCAATCCTCTCCTACCTCAAAATCTCTAAAATTATTAGTGGGCTCCTGGCTTTGCCTTTCCACTACTCTTTCCAATAAGTTGGTCATACGATTAAGGGCCGTAGCCATTTGTTCCCCTGTATCCAGTCTAGGTCCCTGGTTTTGGTCGACCACAAACTCCTGGTTATTCCTTTGGACTAGAGGTGATCGGCCTCCACGTCCACATCCTCTTGCATTTCTTCTACCATCCATAATTTTTAATGTAACCTTATTATATGCGCACAAATGAAACTTAGATCAATTCTCATGCAAGACAAGGGTTAACTGACATATATACACATATATTGCTTTAAAATAAATTCAAACCAGTCATGAATAAAGTTAAACTTCATTCACATACACATATATTCTATTCACATAGTGTGAGGGCCGTAACTAAACTCTACCTCTTGTTTAGACCTTCTGTGAACGATTTTCGTAATTTCATTAATTCATGTGCATGATCATGAACATTTTGAAAACCCACGAAAAGATTTTCGACGATAGCCAAGTAAGTAATTGAAATCATTTCAATAAACTAAGGCCCACCCATATTTAAAACAAATCATTTTGAAATTATGACAATAGCATGTGCAAAACCCTAAACGTTTCTTTTCTTCTTCCAATTTCCAACCGGTTTTCCTTCCATTGATTTCAACCGACATGATCACAAATAAAACCGATTCACTTCAGTTAAAACCGGACCAATTCCAGCAAATTGAACCCACATTTCCCTCCAATTCAATTTCGAATTCAACCAAGAAATTTTAGCAAAACCAGCCACCCACTTGCACCCCATTCCCACGGCTAACACTTGTCAAGATTGAGCTGAAAAATTTGGTAGCTTAAGCATGCCATTTTTTTTCCCAACCGCAGCTTATTGGACTTGGAGTAAGGAATTTCAGATCACCTTAGCCAAGGCTAATGATGATTCCACCTCCCTTCATGCCCAATGCATGAGAGCAGCTTTGACATTTGGCACTCCATTCAGCCAAGCTTTGTTCAATGGAACAAGCAACTTCAGTATTTTCTCCAAGCCTCAACCGAAAATCCCTCAAACACTCTTACTTTCACTCAGCATTTTCTTTCCTCAAGCTTCACCCAAACACTCTCTCCTTTTCTCCAGAAATTTTCCTCCAAGCTCTCAACCAGAGCTCTTCTCCTTATTCACACACTCCACTTCAGAAAATTCCTCTCAAGCTCTCAACCGAGAGCTTTCCCTCTCTCCCTCCATTTCTTGTCTTTTCTTGACCAATCCAGCTTTGCACCAAGAGTTAACCTTGGCTGCAAGTTGCTGGAATCAAGCTTGAAATCTGGAAGAGCACGGCTGGTCTCCTTCCATCTATTCCTTGAACAAGCAAGAGCTACAAACCAGACTTGATTCCACCCAAGCATCCCTTGTTCATCCAATTCTTGATCAAGCAAAGGTAGCTGTTAGCTTCTTGTAAAGTTTCTTTCACAGCCTAGCATTTCCATCCTTAGCTTGCTTCTTTTCTTGTAGCTGGAAACCGGACTTGACTAGCTCAACCACCACTTGTTCATCTGTTTTAAAAACCGGTTGGAGGTAAGGGTATTCTTTTCATCTTTTAAAGCTTAGAAGAAATGGTTCTCTTCTCAAATACATCATCTTGAGTTACGAAACTGTCATGCATGTACCGGTTGACTTGAAAGCTTGTCTTGGCAAATTTTGTATCCTTTTTGTATGCTAGAAATCTGGTTAACCGAGAGAAAGGCCATTGTTCTTGATTCCACTAAGCTTTCCCAAGCCAAATGAAAGTTTAGTTGTTACTTCATGCATGATAGTTAAATATAATCGGACTTTTCCTTGTGTTTTAATTATTGTTGGTAACCTTGATTTTTTTTTTTTGTTGTTGTTTGAACAATGGTGGGCTGAAGGGCTTTGCCCTAATCCATCCGAACCTTCTCTTGTTGATAACTTGTTAAAATCAACTCATGCATGTGCTATATTCCACTCGATAGATGAGGCTTAGTTAAAAGTTTCCATGAGCAAATGTTTTAGCTAAACCGAAGCTTGAATCCTTCATTTTCTCCTTTGACAATTGTATATTTATTTTCCTTGCATGAGTCACTCTCGGATGGCTTCAAACTGAAATATGCAATGACTTGAAACTTGGTTTTTGAATGGAAAGATGATTTTACAACAAAAGAAAAAAAAAATAAGAGGAAGAAAACCGGTTCTTAATGATTTCCTATCTTGAAAATTGTTGGTTGAAACTTTTCTTGTGCTTAGCTGTGGATTAATAGCTTCGATTGCTTGTTGTTTGAAATGGTGGTGAGCTGATGGATTTTGCCCTACTTATCCGAAACCCTTTTTGGTTATTAAAATGCTGAAATCAGTCTTTGCATGTGCCAACTTTCCCTTGGTTTATGAAAGTTTAAGTTAAAAGCTTGTACAAGTAGATTGTTTAACAAACCGGACTTAACACGTTCATTTGCTTGTTGAAAGTTAAAATTATTTTTTCCCTTGCATGAGACCTACTCGGTCCGACTTAAAGGCTGAGAATATAATGACTTGAGAGTTGAGTTTTGAAGGAAACAAATTACAAAAAAAAAAAAAAAAAAAGGGAGAATCGGTTTGATAGTTTTCAGCTTGAAACAAAATTGCCTAGTTGCACGTATTATTTCATTTCAATGGTGTGCATGATTTTGAATTGTTAGATGAATGTGTGATGTGCTAATAGTTATGCTTATCATTTTGTAAAATCAAACCAAACCTTTAACCACGCGGCTACATGGCTGAAATTTCACAAAAGTTACGAAAACCACATTTTTCTAAGAAATCAGTGGGCAAAACCACACTGAAATAAAATGTTCATATCCCGCTAATTATAACTCCAAATCACGTCAGTGGCACCCAAACTAGACTCAAAGAGCTTCGTTTCAGTACCTTATACGCCCCGTAACTCATTTTCTATACATCGTGGAGAACCAACAAACATCGCTGAAAAATCAAACTTGCAAACCAGTAGTTTCGAAAATGAATGTCCAAATTTGAGTATTTTCCAAATTGACTTGGCCGTTGCTGTTCTATGAGGAAATAAACAATTATGAACCTAGTTTTCAACAATTTTGAAATCATACAACTTGCAAGAGAAAACTTCCGATTTGAATTTTGAAAGAAACCATGGCGGTTAGTTTTGACCATGAAAACGAAATGGCATTCCATTTTCAAAATTGTGATTGTCAACCAAAACCCTAATTTGTACTATTTTGATTTTAGCACGAAAACTTGTTTTAAGTATGAAAGACCAAAAATCAAATTGGTTTTAAATCCAAAGCCTCGAAAGATTGTTTTGTTCATTAAACAAATAAAATTAAACACCGTTAGTGATTTTTCAATCAAGCAAACCGTTTCTCAAATTTTCCATTGGATAACGCTACGTTACTCAAATCTTTCTAAACCTTAACTAATAAAATTGTTCCAACCCTGATTATGCAACTCACACATTTTAACCTATCTAATCAAGACCTATATTTTCAAGATACAAACCACCGTTTTATCACACTATCGACTCGTGAGGTAAACCTAAAAATATTCTTATTTTCATAAAAGAAGTGAATTGGTCAAAATTGATTTTAATAATTAATACAATAATTATGTACCTCAGGAACCGACGGTAATATAAACGAGGGTTTTGAGACCGAGGACTTCGACTCATCCACTCAACCTTGACCATCTAAGGTGAGGGTTCCTATTTGTTGCTACTTGATCCTTGTTGTTAGGTATTACTTGTTATTATATGACTGGTTTCTAAATGTGATTTATCGTTGAATGATTGAAACTAGGGTTTATGTAAAATGAGTTTATTTCTTGATTTGACTCAACGTGCTTAGGTGGTTTAGTATGTTTTGTTTTAAAACAATAAAACTTGTTTTCTTTTCGAGGCTTGAGGTGAAGAGGCTGGCCTTCAAGGCCCCCTCGCCCCTAAAGGCTGGTGCACTCTCCTAAGGGGGCTCGAGGTTGAAATTGATTGTCAGTTATCTCTCGCCTCTAAAGTATTAAACTAAACCACCATACCTGTGCTTGTGCATGTCAACTGTGCATGACCTGTTGGCCGTAGGGATCCCAAAACCCAGAGGCAAGTCGGCCTATTCCGAGCCGGCAGTAGGGTTTGGTCGGACGCCGACCACTGGTCCCGCTCAAAGGTTACCTCGAGTGTACACCGCTTGTTTAGTTCGATCCGGTTGGGTGAAGAGGGAAGGAGAAAGAAATAAAATGACCGAGTTCCAGACTGCTTTCCTTCCCGAGAATATTATTGTGATTGTTATTTAATGCTCGCTTAAATGGCTCAATGAGCATCTTGATTGTTACAATTTCACAACCGAAGAAAAAAAAAATAAATATATATATATATATATACATACTATCTCCCAACTTTCCTTAAATGGATATTACCATATTTGAAACTAGTCCTATGCAGGCCTAAATGTTTATCAAGCTTATTGTAATTATGTGCTTAATTGCTATGTGTTTTGGGACTCTCACTGGGTTTAGAAACTCACCCCATATATTTCCCATCCCAGGACTTCCAGGTATTGAAGAGAGTACTGAAGAAGTACAAGCTGGTTGAATCTTTTGAATGTTGGGTGTATTTGACTCTATTATGATGTTGAAGATAATGTATAAGAATTGTCTTTTGAATTATTGTGTAAGGTTGAGAGTCGAACTCAAAATGGATGTTGGTTAGTAAGTTATGTCGATCTATTTGAAAAAATATTGGTTTGAATACCCTAGCTGAGGTAATTGCCTGCTTGAGTCCTGGCGAGAGCTGGGCCAGCGGCCGCGGGTCCTATGGTTCGCCTTGGGAAACGTGGGGCAGCCACATTTGGTGGTATCAGAGCTTAGGTTAGAAAATAGGCCTGTGAGGTTATGAGGTCCTGGTTTTGTTAGGTTAGAAACTGATAATTGAAATTACCGGTACATTTGGAACTCACATAAAGTTGATTGTGGTTGTAGGTTATGGCTGGAAATGGAGCTGATGGTAACAATGCCCCACCTAGGATGCCTTTGCCTTTAGTGCGATATCAGCCGATGATTGGAGGCCCTGCACTCCATTGGAGTCCTGCTTCCAAGACCAACCCATGTAGCTGTTTGAGAGACTATGCCTACCCTAACCATGTAGTGCTGGCTGTGGATAAGGAAAGGAAGACTTTGGCTCGTACTGTTCAGAGGGCCAATGCTGAGATAGAGACATTGAGGACCGAGAACCAGCTGTTACGTGCTAGGGTCCGAGAACTTGAGGAGATGGCTAATCAGTTCCTCCGACTGTCTAACACGGTGCGAGATTGCACCGCTGGCATCATGACTGATTGTGAGACGATGATTGAGGAGATGTTGGAGATTTATACAGAGGATCAGGGTGGAGAGCGTTCTAGTATTGGAGAGATAGTTCCAGGAGATGTTGAGGGAGATGGTTCCCGAGGAGATCGTGAGGCTTCTCCTACTTACAGTCCCGAGAGTGACCCCTCAGAGGACCCTGACTTTCCTATGTCTCCTTGAGTTTGGGTTGAGGCTGACTGCCTGGTGGAGATTCCCTTTTGTTTCCTACTTGGATGACTGTATGGAATTGATGTTATGTTTCTAATTTCCGTGAATGTTATGACTATTGTGTTGTGTTTGTTTAAGAACTTGTTGGATGGTGTTTTAAATTAAAATAAGTTGTGTTGGTATATTGATGTTGTTTACAATTATTTTCTTTTCCCTTATCGTGTATAATTCATCTCTATAAATGAAAACCTTATACGTGTGTAAAGGAAATGGAAGGAACAGGAAAAAGGAGAGGAAGGCCTACTAGGCAAACACGAAACCAGGGTGAGGAAGAGGCATCTACCGCCCATCTCAGCCGGGAGCATGGGGAGCAACCTAGAGATCAAATAGCTGAGGCCTTGAACCGAATGACAGCTCTTTTAGAACGTGTGACTGATCGACAAAATCAAGGACCGACAATGGACCAAAGAGGACCGGAGTTAGGTGAAGACAGAGCCTTGGAGAGATTTCAAAGGTTCTCTCCTCCCAAGTTTGCGGGAGGACACGACCCAGATTTAGCCGAACGGTGGCTAGAGAGCATGATTAATATTTTTGGAACTTTAGGTTACACGGAAGTACGGCAGGTGACTTTTGCTGTCTTTCAATTTGAAGGTGCCGCAAGGGCCTGGTGGAATGTTATTAGGGAGAAATGGGCTAGGAACCAGAACCCGTGGACACAGGTTAACTTTACTAGGGAATTTAATGAGAAATACCTGCCTCCTAGTCCAAGAAAGACGGAAGACGAGTTTATAAGGTTGCCAAGGAACCCCGAGTGTAGCCGAGTGAGCACAATTTACCCGCTTATCTAAGTTTGCCCTGAATTGATTGCCACCAACCTCGTAGGGTACCGCTTTGTCCGTGGTCTAAACCTAGAAATTCAAGAGGCTTTAGCAACCGCCGATGCTCACTTTATCGATGCTCTAGAAAAGGCTCTAAGAGTAGAGAACACCAAGGCTCAAGTCAAAGCCTTTCAAAACAGAAAAAGAGCAGCCCCAACTGGTAGTAGTTCTGGGAGACCAGGAGGAAATCAGCCTGTAAGATTGGAAAAGGGCTGGAGGAGGCTGGACCTGGACAGGAAAGGGCCAAAAGGGTGGTCCATCTCAACCAAGACAAAACCTACCCAACCACACCTTGTGGATATTGTGGTAAGACAGCCATCATGAGAACGATTGTTGGAAAAAGGCCGGGAAATGTCTAGCCTGTGGAAGTAGAGAGCACATGATTAGCAATTGCCCTGCCCGTCGACCCCAGGAAGCGGGAAAACAATATTCAAAAGGTCCAAACCCTAAACAATGTAAAAGGAAATCGACCTAGAATTTTGGCAGAATTTACTCCCTTGATCAGCAGAATGTACCTGACCCAGCTGGAGTGGTGGAAGGTACCATTTCTCTATTTCATAGACTAGCTAAGATTTTAATTGATCCCGGTGCTAGTCATTCGTTCAGAATCCGACTTTATGTGTGCCATTGATGTTAAGTCCGATCTTTACCCTTTGATCGATAATACAAACTCCTACAAAGGATCCATGCTTAGCAACGAATGAGGTCTATAGGAAGTGGTGTGGGTAGGAGAAAGCGAAAATTTTGGCAGACCTAATTTCTCTACCTATTAAAGGTTACGATGTCATACTCGGGATGGATAGTCTGGCCCGACTTCATGCACAGCTGGATTGTAGAATGAAAGTAGTTGAATTTCACATTCCAGGGGAACCTATTCTAAGATTTAATGCAAGACAAGGTTTACCTTCTGCCGCTTTTATTTCAGGGATTCGAGCTAGAAAATTGTTAAGTAAAGGAGCTCGAGGATACTTGGCATTTTTGATAAACCCTCAAGAAGATAAGTCAAGATTAGAAGATGTGCCTATAATAAACGAGTATCCCGAAGTATTCCCAGAGGAGTTAACATCCTTACCCCCTGATAGAGACATTGAATTTAAGATTGAACTCACCCCTGGGGCAGCACCTATTTCTAAGACTCCCTATAGAATGGCGCCAGCTGAGCTCAAGGAATTAAAATTGCAGTTACAAGATTTGTTAGAAAAAGGATTCATCAGATTGAGTGAGTCTCCGTGAGGAGCCCCAGTGTTGTTCGTAAAAAAGAAAGATGGAGGTTTACGGCTTTGCATAGACTCTCGAGGATTGAACGAGGTTACTATTAAGAATAAGTATCCCTTACCCCACATTGATGAATTGTTCGATCAGCTGCAAGGTGCCGTAGTATTTTCTAAGATTGATCTCAAACAAGGCTATTACCAGTTAAGGATCAGGGAGGAAGACGTTCCAAAAACAGCCTTCAATTCCAGATATGGGCATTACGAGTTTTTGGTTATGCCATTTGGACTAACTAATGCCCCGGCAGCATTTATGGATTTAATGCATCGTGTTTTCAAGTCTTATTTAGATCAATTCGTGGTGATCTTCATAGATGATATTTTGATCTATTCAAAGTCCAAAGAAGAACACGATCAACATTTGAGGTTAGTTTTGCAAACCCTGAAGGAGCATCAATTGTACGCTAAGTTTAGTAAGTGCAAGTTTTGGCTAGAGGAAGTATCATTTCTAGGTCATGTAATCTCCGAGAAAGGCATTACGGTAGATCCAGCTAAAGTAAAAGCAGTGTTAGAATGGAAACAACCAAAGAACCCAACGGAAGTTCGTAGTTTCCTAGGACTGGCTGGATACTACCGAAGGTTCATTCAGGACTTCTCTAAACTTGCGAGTCCTCTAACCAACGACTCAAAGAATAACCGTTTTGTGTGGGATGTGAAATGTGAGAATAGCTTCCAAGAGCTCAAGGGTCGCCTGACCAAAGCCCCTGTGTTGGTCTTACCAAATGGCGAGGATAGCTTTACCGTGTACACTGATGCATCCAAAGAAGGTTTAGGATGTGTTTTAATGCAGTGGAAAAGTAGTGGCTTATGCCTCGAGAAAGTTAAAGCCTCATGAGCAAAATTATCCAACTCATGATCTAGAACTGGCAGCAATAGTGTTTGCTCTGAAGAAATGGAGGCACTATCTATATGGAGTGGTTTTTGAGGTTTATACCGATCACCAGAGTCTTAAGTACTTATTTTCCCAAAAGGAACTGAACTTGAGACAACGGCGATGGATGGAATTTTTGGAAGATTATGAATGTACTATTAAGTACCATCCAGGAAAAGCCAATAAGGTAGCAGATGCTCTGAGTAGGAAAGTCCAAATTTCGGGACTAATGGTTAAAGAATGGAAGATGTTAGAAGAAATTAGTACTTGGAGCCCACAATTGGCACCGCAGAAAGTGATTTTGGGTAGTATTACTCTAAATTCTCCTCTAACTGAGCGCATCAAGGAGTCTCAAGCCAAAAACCCACTGGTGCAAAAATGGATAGATAAGGTCAAGGAAGGAAGATTACCCAATTTTAAATTGGGAGAAGATGGAATTTTAAGATACCAAAACCGTCTGGTAGTACCTGACCAAGAGGATTTAAAAAGAGAAATTATGACAGAAGCACACAGGTCTAAGTATACCATACATCCTGGAAGAAACAAGATGGATCAGGATGTAAAGAAGTTGTACTGGTGGGATAACATGAAAAGAGACATAGCTCAGTTTGTACAGTCATGTCTTACGTGCCAGCAAGTCAAATCTGAACACCAGAGACCCTCAGGATTGCTGCAACCCTTAGAAGTACCTGAATGGAAATGGGATCAAATCACAATGGATTTTGTTACAGGGTTACCCCTTTCTCGTCGAGGTCATGATGCAATTTGGGTCATAGTAGATCGGTTAACTAAGTCAGCCCATTTTCTACCTGTGAACATGAAATACAAGATGGAAAAACTGGCTCAAATCTATTTGGATGAGATTGTTAGATTACACGGGGTGCCAGTAAGTATTGTATCGGATAGAGACCCACGTTTCACTTCTAGATTTTGGCAGCAGATACAAAATGCCTTAGGGACTAAGCTAAATCTGAGTACTGCCTATCACCCTCAAACCGATGGACAATCTGAACGGACCATACAAACCTTGGAAGATATGTTGAGGGCATGTATCATGGATTTTGGAGGCAGTTGGGACCAGCATCTAACTTTGGTTGAATTTGCTTACAACAATAGTTACCATTCCTCAATTCAAATGGTCTCATGAGGCATTATATGGAAGGAAATGTAGATCTCCAATATCGGGATGAAATAGGTGAAAGGAAAATTTTGGGTGCCGAAAGAATACCATGGGTTGAAGCGCATATGAGAAAGTTAGGTTAATTTGTCAAAGGGTTCAAGTGGCCCAAAGTCGCCGAAAAGTTACAACCGACAACGAAGAAAGGACTTGGAATTTCAAGTTAGAGATGAAGTTTTCCTAAGAGTTACACCATTAAGGGGGATTCTCAAGTCAGGAAAAGGAAAGAAGCTGAAACCCAGGTTTATAGGACCCTTTAAAATTTCAAAAGAGTTGGAAAGGTGATCAGCTGGACTTGCCGCAAGCTTAGCCGTAATTCATAATGTCTTCCACGTGTCTTGGTTAAGAAAGTATCACAAGGATCCATCTCACGTCCTACCAACCCTAGAGGTTGACTTAGATGAATCGTTGACTTATCAAGAGAAACCTTTGAAAATTCTGGACAGAAAGGTTAAAGTCTTAAGAAAGAGACAAATCCCACTGGTGAAAGTCCTTTGGCGACATCATGGATTGGAAGAAGCCACGTGGGAGCTGGAGGAAGAGATGAACCAGAAATACCCAGAGCTTCACATGACAAGAGGTAATAATTTCGAGGATGAAATTTCTTAAGTGGGGGAGGTTGTGAGGGCCGTAACTAAACTCTACCTCTTGTTTAGACCTTCTGTGAACGATTTTCGTAATTTCATTAATTCATGTGCATGATCATGAACATTTTGAAAACCCACGAAAAGATTTTCGACGATAGCCAAGTAAGTAATTGAAATCATTTCAATAAACTAAGGCCCACCCATATTTAAAACAAATCATTTTGAAATTATGACAATAGCATGTGCAAAACCCTAAACGTTTCTTTTCTTCTTCCAATTTCCAACCGGTTTTCCTTCCATTGATTTCAACCGACATGATCACAAATAAAACCGATTCACTTCAGTTAAAGCCGGACCAATTCCAGCAAATTGAACCCACATTTCCCTCCAATTCAATTTCGAATTCAACCAAGAAATTTTAGCAAAACCAGCCACCCACTTGCACCCCATTCCCACGGCTAACACTTGTCAAGATTGAGCTGAAAAATTTGGTAGCTTAAGCATGCCATTTTTTTTCCCAACCGGCAGCTTATTGGACTTGGAGCAAGGAATTTCAGATCACCTTAGCCAAGGCTAATGATGATTCCACCTCCCTTCATGCCCAATGCATGAGAGCAGCTTTGACATTTGGCACTCCATTCAGCCAAGCTTTGTTCAATGGAACAAGCAACTTCAGTATTTTCTCCAAGCCTCAACCGAAAATCCCCTCAAACACTCTTACTTTCACTCAGCATTTTCTTTCCTCAGGCTTCACCCGAAACACTCTCTCCCTTTTCTCCAGAAATTTTTCCTCCAAGCTCTCAACCGAGAGCTCTTCTCCTTATTCACACACTCCACTTCAGAAAATTCCTCTCAAGCTCTCAACCGAGAGCTTTCCCTCTCTCCCTCCATTTCTTGTCTTTTCTTGACCAATCCAGCTTTGCACCAAGAGTTAACCTTGGCTGCAAGTTGCTGGAATCAAGCTTGAAATCTGGAAGAGCACGGCTGGTCTCCTTCCATCTATTCCTTGAACAAGCAAGAGCTACAAACCAGACTTGATTCCACCCAAGCATCCCTTGTTCATCCAATTCTTGATCAAGCAAAAGGGGTAAGCTGTTAGCTTCTTGTAAAGTTTCTTTCACAGCCTAGCATTTCCATCCTTAGCTTGCTTCTTTTCTTGTAGCTGGAAACCGGACTTGACTAGCTCAACCACCACTTGTTCATCTGTTTTAAAAACCGGTTGGAGGTAAGGGTATTCTTTTCATCTTTTAAAGCTTAGAAGAAATGGTTCTCTTCTCAAATACATCATCTTGAGTTACAAAACTGTCATGCATGTACCGGTTGACTTGAAAGCTTGTCTTGGCAAATTTTGTATCCTTTTTGTATGCTAGAAATCTGGTTAACCGAGAGAAAGGCCATTGTTCTTGATTCCACTAAGCTTTCCCAAGCCAAATGAAAGTTTAGTTGTTACTTCATGCATGATAGTTAAATATAATCGGACTTTTCCTTGTGTTTTAATTATTGTTGGTAACCTTGATTTTTTTTTTTTGTTGCTGTTTGAACAATGGTGGGCTGAAGGGCTTTGCCCTAATCCATCCGAACCTTCTCTTGTTGATAACTTGTTAAAATCAACTCATGCATGTGCTATATTCCACTCGATAGATGAGGCTTAGTTAAAAGTTTCCATGAGCAAATGTTTTAGCTAAAACCGAGCTTGAATCCTTCATTTTCTCCTTTGACAATTGTATATTTATTTTCCTTGCATGAGTCACTCTCGGATGGCTTCAAACTGAAATATGCAATGACTTGAAACTTGGTTTTTGAATGGAAAGATGATTTTACAACAAAAGAAAAAAAAATAAGAGGAAGAAAACCGGTTCTTAATGACTTCCTATCTTGAAAATTGTTGGTTGAAACTTTTCTTGTGCTTAGCTGTGGATTAATAGCTTCGATTACTTGTTGTTTGAAATGGTGGTGAGCTGATGGATTTTTCCCTACTTATCCGAAACCCTTTTTGGTTATTAAAATGCTGAAATCAGTCTTTGCATGTGCCAACTTTCCCTTGGTTTATGAAAGTTTAAGTTAAAAGCTTGTACAAGTAGATTGTTTAACAAACCGACTTAACACGCTCATTTGCTTGTTGAAAGTTAAAATTATTTTTTCCTTGCATGAGACCTACTCGGTCCGAATTAAAGGCTGAGAATATAATGACTTGAGAGTTGAGTTTTGAAGGAAACAAATTACAAAAAAAAAAAAGGGAGAATCGGGTTTGATAGTTTTCAGCTTGAAACAAAATTCGTCTAGTTGCACGTATTATTTCATTTCAATGGTGTGCATGATTTTGAATTGTTAGATGAATGTGTGATGTGCTAATAGTTATGCTTATCATTTTGTAAAATCAAACCAAACCTTTAACCACGCGGCTACATGGCTGAAATTTCACAAAAGTTACGAAAACCACATTTTTCTAAGAAATCAGTGGGCAAAACCACACTGAAATAAAATGTTCATATCCCGCTAATTATAACTCCAAATCACGAGCCGTCAGTGGCACCGAAACTAGACTCAAAGAGCTTCGTTTCAGTACCTTATACGCCCCTTAACTCATTTTCTATACATCGTGTCGAACCAACAAACATCGCTAAAAAAAATCAAACTTGCAAACCAGTAGTTTCGAAAATGAATGTCCAAATTTGAGTATTTTCCAAATTGACTTGGCCGTTGCTGTTTCTATGAGGAAATAAACAATTATGAACCTAGTTTTCAACAATTTTGAAATCATACAACTTGCAAAAGAAAACTTCCGATTTGAATTTTGAAAGAAACCATGTTAGTTTTGACCATGAAAACGAAATGGCATTCCATTTTCAAAATTGTGATTGTCAACCAAAACCCTAATTTGTACTATTTTGATTTTAGCACGAAAACTTGTTTTAAGTATGAAAGACCAAAAATCAAATTGGTTTTAAATCCAAAGCCTCGAAAGATTGTTTTGTTCATTAAACAAATAAAATTAAACACCGTTAGTGATTTTTCAATCAAGCAAACCGTTTCTCAAATTTTCCATTGGATAACGCTACGTTACTCAAATCTTTCTAAACCTTAACTAATAAAATTGTTCCAACCCTGATTATGCAACTCACACATTTTAACCTATCTAATCAAGACCTATATTTTCAAGATACAAACCACCGTTTTATCACACTATCGACTCGTGAGGTAAACCTAAAAATATTCTTATTTTCATAAAAGAAGTGAATTGGTCAAAATTGATTTTAATAATTAATACAATAATTATGTACCTCAGGAACCGACGGTAATATAAACGAGGGTTTTGAGACCGAGGACTTCGACTCATCCACTCAACCTTGACCATCTAAGGTGAGGGTTCCTATTTGTTGCTACTTGATCCTTGTTGTTAGGTATTACTTGTTATTATATGACTGGTTTCTAAATGTGATTTATCGTTGAATGATTGAAACTAGGGTTTATGTAAAATGAGTTTATTTCTTGATTTGACTCAACGTGCTTAGGTGGTTTAGTATGTTTTGTTTTAAAACAATAAAACTTGTTTTCTTTTCGAGGCTTGAGGTGAAGAGGCTGGCCTTCAAGGCCCCCTCGCCCCTAAAGGCTGGTGCACTCTCTAAGGGGTTGAGGTTGAAATTGATTGTCAGTTATCCCTCGCCTCTAAAGTATTAAACTAAACCACCATACCTGTGCTTGTGCATGTCAACTGTGCATGACCTGTTGGCCGTAGGGATCCCAAAACCCAGAGGCGAGTCGGCCTATTCCGAGCAGGCAGTAGGGCTTGGTCGGGTACGTCGACCGACCCTGGGTCCTGTTCAAAGGTTACCTCGAGTGTACACCGCCCCTGCTTGTTTAGTTCGGATCCGAAGTTGGGTGAAGAGGGAAGGAGAAAGAAATAAAATGACCAGAGTTCTGCAGACTCTGTTTTCCTTCCTGAGAATATTATTGTGATTGTTATTTAATGCTCGGTTCTGTTTAAATGGCTCAATGAGCATCTTGATTGTTACAATTTCACAACCTGAAGAAAAAATATATATATATATATATATATACATACTATCTCCCAACTTTCCTTAAATGGATATTACCATATTTGAAACTAGTCCTATGCGGGCCTAAATGTTTATCAAGCTTATTGTAATTATGTGCTTAATTGCTATGTGTTTTGGGACTCTCACTGGGTTTAGAAACTCACCCCATATATATTTCCCATCCCAGGACTTACAGGTATTGAAGAGAGTACTGAAGAAGTACAAGCTGGTTGAATCTTTTGAATGTTGGGTGTATTTGACTCTATTATGATGTTAAAGATAATGTATAAGAATTGTCTTTTGAATTATTGTGTAAGGTTGAGAGTCGAACTCAAAATGGATGTTGGTTAGTAAGTTATGTCGATCTATTTGAAAAAATATTGGTTTGAAAACCCTAGCTGAGGTAATTGTCTGCTTGAGTCCTGGCGAGAGTTGGGCCGGCGGCCGCGGGTCCTATGGTTCACCTTGGGAAACGTGGGGCCGCCACACATAGTACAGGTAACACCATACTAAATCATGTTCAACAAGATTAACATATAGGTTCATAAAAAGGTTGGGCAACCATACCTCAACCTAGTTCATACACAAAACAAAGTAAGTAGGGACCCTGGCCTAATCCATGACAGAGCAGATCGACTCTGCCTTGTGGGCCGAACCCGGCACTGGGTGCTCGCTAGGATCAGTCTCCTTCAAATGGGGATCTACTACCCTCTCCATAAGAGCTCCGCACTTCACCATAATCCCCTCAACTCTAGCCCTCGTCTCCCTAGCCATCCCAGCTACACGCTCATTGGCTGTCCATAGCTCCTCTCGGAAGGCGTGGCTACGTGCCTGCTCTTGTTGGAGAGGTACCTCTAACTCCCTCATCCTATCCTCCTGTGCCCTGATAGTATGCCTCATCTCTCTCATCTCCTCCCGAGCCTCAAGATATACATCCATACACCTCTGTCGTTCATCCATTACAGACAAAACTACCCTGTCTGGATAGGAGTATGTACGCCAGCAATTACACCCCTTTCGATGTCCAGGTGCCCATTGCCGAATAAGACCCCCTCGGTCCTCCACATATGAAATCATCCGTTGTACCCTCACAGGGCGAGGTTCACCACTTGTACCTTCCATTTCCTGCATAACAATCAAAAATTAGCAGTTTATAAACAATTTCTAATCGCCTAGGACCCATCTATAGGTCATTCCTTATTATCCTCGATCTACCCAAGTTATCTCTAAATCGGGCTCTGATACCACCTGTGACGACCCCACCCCCTCCTAGGGCATACCCCAGGATTTGGCAGACCGTCTGCCCAACTCTCGCCAAGACTCACTCGATTTTCTAGAAGCGATTTTCCAAAATATTATTTATTATACAACCCAAAATACATACACAAACGGATCCCATTCGACACATCAATACAGTAACAGTTTAACTGAGCCTATAATTCAAGTACAATACTATTCAAACTACATAACTGATATCCCAAATCCATTCCCACTTTCGATCGCCTACCCTCCTTAAACTTGCTCTGGCCCCTGCTAAGGAAAACAAATAGGAAATAGGGTGCGCGATAAGTTCAATAAGTCCCAAGAGGGGACACAGATGCATAAAGAGCATGTTTAACAATAATTCACATTTGAATAAGCAATCAGAAACTAATAGGTCACATATAGTTTTAAGGATACAGAGCTCCGAGGAGTTGAATCAATTGTAGTTCACACTTTTCTTTGCACTGAAGCTAGATCATATATATGTTGACACTCCGTCAACCACTTATAGGTCCGTAGAACCCCACTTCACTCCAATCTCTGTCCATTATGTCACCCCCGACCGGGCCCGCACTCCAAGGACAGTGGAATGGTATTACTCGAGTATAACCAGTGTAGCCAATTTGGTAACAGAATCAGTACCCAAGGTTCCCTGGTCGACTCGACCACGCCCCTGCGGGTTCTACTCGGCCAGTTCCTTAAGGTTTGGGCCCAAACAATTCACGGTAATATATCAAGCAGGAATCTATAATCATGTATAGTCAACAATAGCAATCAACTTGGGAGGGAGGGATGGGTTGGGCAGTTTGGGGGGAGGGAGTGTAAGTGAGAAGTCCTGGGTTCGAGGCCTCCCACTCACACTAACAAAAAAATAATAATAATAGCAATCAATGGTACGGTTGAGGATGAGTGTGATAAAGTATACACTCACCTTGTCATATATCACAGAACAGTTCAAACAATTAGGTGGGTGCAGTAAAGTACACACCTCCCCTTCACACAATAAAACATTAAAAGGCATGTAGAGATTATTGTGTACGTGTATTAAGTATAACTACACGTGCACTTGGAACTTACCTCAGTCGACGGTCACCTTAGACACTTGTCATTGGCTTGCGCCCGAGGCCCTTGTGCATGCTTGTACAATTATGACTTACATTAATGGTTGTTGCCCGATGGCCGACTAGCAATAGTAAATTTGACTAGAATATATGACTTAACCATTCGACCAACCTGTTTACTGACCTAATTCCGTTTAGGTTTTACCGGCACACTAGCACTGGCAAGGTTACTTTCAAAACATGTAACTTCAGCTACGGATGTTGAAAAGTTATATGGTTTATACCATTTGAAACTAGATCTAGAATGCAAACAATCATTAGAAGACCATGTTTGCAAATTTAGTTTGGATGAGAGCTTAAATGGACCGGCCAAGTGCTGCAGCTACAATAACTGTAGTGCAGAACACTAAATTCTGCGATCTTCCAGGCTACACTTTAGCTCATAGAAAACAAGTTATGGTCCAAATTTTATACCGTTGGAAAGCTATTCGAGTCTAGTTTCTAACGCAATAAACGGAACTCAATTCTAACCTTCCTACACCAAGTTATGATCATTTTTCTAAGCTAAGGTTGAGCTGACTGCACCTGTGAAAATCTTCTTGGCTCAACTTCAACTTATCTTCTTGGTTTCTTTTGTTTACAATCTTACCAAAATTCAACTTATACACCAATACTACTATCAAACACTTGGTAGACTTTGTGATTCAAGCTCAAGTACTAGGTTATTTCACATGCAAACCATGCCAAGATTTAGATAAATTCCACACAATCAAGCTTCAATCCATCATTTAAGCAACAATTCAACTAAAATCATTTCACATAACCTTAAATTATAAACATAAGCAAGAGATTAGGGCATGAAGTTTCTTATACCTTTATATACTTGGTGTTTGAGCACAATAAGCCAACAAGAAGATGCACCAAAGCTTCAAATCACTTCTACAAGTTGGATTTTCTAGGGTTGCTTGGTTGGTTGGACTAGTTCTTGATTTTTCCTCAATTTTTCTTCAATTTTTAAGCTAAGAAATGGAACTCTTTCTCTCTCTTTTTCTCCCAAGAATTTCGGCCAACATGAGGTGCTATAAGGCCCTTGTTTAGTTTTTTTTTTTAATTAAGCTTCTTGATACTTAAAGAAAGTTCAAGAAGTCAAAGAAGCAAAGTATGACTTTACTTCCTTAATTTCCAATCAAAACTCACCATTTGGCTCTCATTCATGTGAAAATACTTCTTGCTAGACTTTTCATTATTATTGAACAAATAAAATGAATTATATTGAAATAAATTCCACAAATTAGTAAAATCATACTACATTTTTCCGTAAATTAACCATAATAGCAATAATTGTTATGAAATCCATTTTTCAACTTTAAAATGTGAATTTGACATAAAGTACTTCTAAAGTCACTAAAAGTAAATAATAAAGTGAAAGTCATAGTATTATAAATTTTAGTTATTTATTTATTTATTAATCTATTTCTATTATTACCATTTTTTTTTTGGGATCTTACATCATACCTTCATCATTTGTCAAATTTAGTTTGTGTTTGTTTTCTGATGTTAAAACTATAAAACAAGACCTGTTTGAATTGTAACTTGCCTTGTTTGGTTTACAACACTTATAGGTGATGATTAAAGATAATTGAAGCAATATTGGGTCAAGTTGCAGTTTTTTGAAGACATCATCCATGCTTGCTGTCCTGTACTTCCTTTCAATGTAATTTGCGGATCCAAAACTGATTTAAACTATCTAAGGTGACATGCAATTTGTTGACATACTTTTAGGTTTAGGGGTTGTTATGATATATTTTGCACCATTTGGATGCTTAAGATGCAACAGTTTGGATGATTGTATTGCTTTCTTTATAACTATACTAGCTATGTTACCATTCCTTCAAAAATTAGAATCTTAGATGCATGTGTAGTAAGTTGAAATGTGGTTTCTATTGCCGGATGGTATGCAGTAGTAATTTGGGATTGTTGAAGGTGGTTTCTACTGCTGTATGGTATGCAGTAGCAATCTGGGACTGCATATTTGGGATTGTTGAATGTGGTTTTTACTGCCGAATGGTTTGCAGTAGCAATTGGGGATTGTTGTAATGACATGTTGGGAAGTGTCATACTAGCCTAATATAGTTACAGATTAAAAGTGTCATAATATTTCACTCCATTTGCACTGTGAACTTACACTATGAAAGTGCCATGATATGTTATTGTAGTTACAGAAAAAAAGCGTCATGATAGTTGCGATATATGACACTTCTGAGTATCACTTCAGTTATGTATAACGGTAACCAATGGTAACCATATGCTAACATTTGTTGTCATTTGAAAGCGTCATAAAAGGTATAAATAATGACATTTATCAAGTGTCAAAACAATAGTATATTAGGACGCTTATAACTATCATAAACCAATAGTAACACTAGAATGGATGACGCTTCATATAGAGCGTCATTATAGCAGAAACGTCATTATATGTTCCTATAATGATGCTTTGGAGTGTCATAAAAGGACATTTTTGTTGTAGTGTGAACATGATTGTTGGGTGTACATCAAATTGAGAAAGGAGATACAGCATGCAATGAATAGATAAACTTACTTAGACTAATCATGAAAGCAGGTTAAGATGTGTATGATGCACTTATATCACCTAAGTTCTTCATAGATTTAATTAATTCCTTGTGACCTCAAGAGGGGCGTAAGGCTTGAAGCACACTTTAGAGGCATCGGGAGGTGATTTAAAATACGAGAGTGTGATGCATTCATAGTTTGGCAAGAAATTATTTGAAATTTAATTCAAAACTCTGGATTAAACTTGAAGTTAATTTGTGTTGTTTAATTGAAATCGCGTTAAAGTTAAGCATTTTTTCCTCTCAATCTCATGCCTAGACTTTTGTGAAATGATAATTAGAGCAAAGAATTGACTCGTCCCTATGAGTTCAATCCTTAGGTTACTCCAGGTTTATTTATGTTGTAATTCACCTTGTACACTTGCAGGATTTTGTCTATCAATTTTGACAGGTGGAAATTGTTCACAAGGTTCTTGTGAGTCATTGATGAAGAGAAATATGAAGTTGAATGGACAAATATGGAGATTTGTGAACGTGGGTGCAATAGGTATCATGTGTTGTGAAGAAAATAAAGAAGAAATGACAATCTATTTGTGGGTTATTTGTTTTAATCACTGCTTGACAACATTCTGACCATTGATTGGACTTGACTTGTCAAGATTGATTGATTGGATTGGCTGCAGGAGCCAATCCTAAATTCTAATTCATTTAGGTCTTTCAATTCATTTTCGGGGGCAACCCAAATCCAACCCCAGATTGGAATTAAAAATATTTCACTCTAAATAATCTTGGGATGAATTTAGTGATGTGGCCTAGATAGTTGGGCCGGATTCGTGGTAGATGCCAATCCAAAATTTCAATTTCAATCCTATCCAGTAAGGTTGAACCCATGGATAGGCTAAAAATTTCTAGAAATTCACAAGTTCAGTCCAGCCATGGATTCTGGTAACTGGCATCAGATTCCTCAAATGGATTGTGATAGATTCCAATACAAAATTTTCAGTTTTCACTCTTAGAAAATTTTTTGTAAAACTTGCTTTCTTCTTCAAAAACCATGATCTAAGTATAAGTAAAAACTTAAGAAAAATCACATTTGCACATCAAATTCACACTCAAATATGACATACTCATACTTCCTTTTTAAACTCCCTTGTTTGATTATTGAAGCGCTTAAACTAACATGTACCTCAGCCTTTAATGTTGCATCCTACAAAAGAAAATAATTACTAACTAAAACATAAAGAAACGCTAGGTTGCCCCACAATTAGTGCTTTATTTAAAGTCATTAAACTAGATTTCATTTTTCAAACATCTGAGTGAATAGGCAATTCCCACTAAAGAGTATATTACTCCTCTAGGGATTATTTCATGGCTAAGATAAGGCATTAATCACTGCCTATTGACTTTAAATAGTGAGGCATTCTCATTTGCGAGCTCCATGACTCCATATCAGAATACACGAGTTATCATGAAATTCTTGCACCATCTATATTCAAGCTTGCCTAGTAGCAATCTGAGGTATAAGTTGAACAATAACACCATTTGTCCTACTTCAAATTGCCTAGGAGTGATGTACTTGTCATGCCAAAACTTCACCTTATCTTGGCATTCTCATATGCATTCAACTTGAATTACTTCAATTCACGCAACTCGAATAATCTCTTCTCACTTGCGAGAACAAAATCCATATTAATAGATTTATAACCCAATATGCTTTGTGCTCAATCTCAGTATGAAAATGGCATGTTTTGCTATGATCTAAATGATACAGCAACATCACCAAAGGTGTCTTACATGCAGTTCGGTATGCCCATAGGTTGTCATCCAACTATTTATTAATCATTTTCTTTAAGATGAGCTTCAACTCCCGGTTAGCCAACTTAGCTTGCCCATTTTGATGACGGTATGGAAGTGATGTTTTATGCCTACAACCATACTTGAACAACAAGGAGTCCAATTATTTGTTAGCAAGACACTTACCTCAGCGCTCACAGCGGCCTTAGAACTCCAAACCTGTTAAAAATATTCTTTTTGATAAACCTAAGAACAAATTTGGCATTATTGGTTGGAGAAACAAAGGCTTCCACCTATTTAGAAACACAATCTGTGACGACCCCACCTTCTCCTAAGGTAAACCAAAGGGGTTTGTCGGACCGCCTGCCCGACTCTCGCCGGGACTCACTGCAATCCTCAAACAAATCTCAGTGCCAGCCTTTGATAATTACAATAAAACTCCAACAATTATATCCAAGTACTACCAAATAATAACATAACCATAAATCTTACAATTCAAACTCCAATACTTACAATTCCAAATATTCCAAAATAATATTACAACCATGAGATGTTATTTCCCAATTACTTCAATACAATAAGTACATTTCACAAGTCATCAGAAATAATATACCCAAATGGAACAAAAGTTAATCCAGCCATTCACACTATTAAGTCTCTACAAGTGCTTCCTTTGCCTCGAGCCCTGTGGAGGGGAATTAAATATTTTTGGCTTGAGTTAGAAGTTCAGTGAGGTTCCAGAAAAATAAGCAAATTCACATTTGATCAAAATCATAACACTTGAATCAAATAGTAGTTTTCAAAGCAATTGAGTCGTTAAAGATCACTTATAGGAGTATGGTTTATTAAGAACTACCATAGCGGGAAAACTCAAGAGTACATTTGGATACGTTTATTAAAAGATACAAGAATTCACCCATTCGAACAATAATTAAATAAACATTTCACTTTAACCAATAAAAAGGTATTGAGATGGGATGAGAGGTGCCTCCCACTCTGATTGGGTGTCATACATACTGCCGTTCAGATTTAATCACACACAAGATACTGAGATGGAATGAGAGGTACCTCCCACTCATTAGAGTGTGGTACATACTACCACTCAACACGTATGGTCGACGAGACAACGCTCCAATTGACTTATTCAAGAGTTAAGATTAGGGCGGGATGAGAGGTACCTACCACTCATTGGAGTGTGGTACATACTACCGCTTAACACATATGGTCGACGAGACAACGCTCCAATCGACATATTCAAGATTTAAGATTAAGGCGGGATGAGAGGTACCTACCACTCATTAGAGTGTGGTACATACTACCGCTTATCACGTATGGCTGGATGAGAGGTACCTCCCACTCATTAGAGTGTGGTACATACTTCCGCATAACAAACACACATCAAGATTATAAGACACGACACGTATTCAACATATAATTCGTCTCTAGTCACGCGTTCAAGATCACAGAAATAAATCACTATCTCATTTAGTATTTGCGAATTAAGTCAAATGACATCCATGGAAACTCACAAACTCTTCATAAATTATTTCAATTGTAAAAGCATTTTACTTGGAAATAACAGTAAATCATTTCAACAAATCATTCCTTGGCAACCAATAGCAAGATTTTCATTTAAAAAAGAGTTGAAACACTCACCAATTAATCATAGCTGACAATCCAAGTTAGGATCTGGTTCAAACTCTTCCTCACTTCCTATAATCAAGTAAAAGAAGAAATAAGTTTCGCCCCACAAATAGCGAAACTAAACTCAAATAGCTTATTCATTTATTTTATCGAAATTCTTCCCAAAAATCCTCTAACTTTGCTCGAGTGAAAAGTAGTCACTCGAGTCAAAAATCATCATAAAAGATTTTATTTTCAAATCGATACATCATTTAAACCTCTCGATGTACTCCATACTCGCGACTTCTAAATTTTTTTGAACAAAGACATAAAGTGAGGTCTTTCACCTCGAAAATCACCCCTTCTAGTTTAAACTCAACACTAACTTAAATCGAGGTTTTAACACATGTTTAGAACAATTTTCACCAAATCTCAATATTCGAAATTTATGAAAAATAGATAAAACATTTCAAAACCCTCAAAGCTGTCCAAATAGCATATTTATCCAAAAATTAGTGAAAACTCAACTTTTCACCATGAAAGTTCAAGATTTTTACTCTATCTAAACATATACTCATAAATGAACATAATACATATTTATTTAAACAAAATCTCACCAAGACACATCGTAAAATTTTGAAATCAAACATCATAACATTCCAAGTGAGGTTCGGCCAATCTTCATACTTTTTCATCAAAATTTTCAACAACAATCCTGCGTTCTAACCACAAAATGGACTCATATCATAAACAACAACCACAACCACAATCAGGTCCTCAAGTTCGCTACCTAGAAGTCACCTCAAGTCTGCTACCTAAGTTGGGAATTCAAGAGCCCAACTCAAATGTTCCAAACATACCTATTTCTAGCAAAATAAACCATAGATCTGACAGATCTAACACTAATAAGGTTAAAACTAAGAGTTTTAAGTGTTATACCTCAAGATCTATTTAGATCTAGCAAGTTCAAGGAGGATCTAATGTAGTTCCACCCATGGATGATGTTCCAAGTTTTGACACCTCGAGATCCTTCAAGTTTTTCCAAGGATTCGCTTGCTTGAAGTAGATTTCCTCCTCAAAACTCAAGAACAAGAAGATGACAAGCAAAAGAAAGCTTTCTTCCCCTTTCTTTTCTCTCTCTCACTCTCGGACCACTCTCTCTCTCACGGCAGCCAAGGGAAGAAGAAGACACAAGAGAAATAGCTTCAATGGAGTCTTCAAGCTTCAAGAAATGGAGGAAGGAGATGAAGTTGGAAGAAATTGTGATTTTTTCTCTCTATTTCTCTCTCACTCCAATCGGCCCTCTCTCTCTCTTGAAGCTTCAAAGGTTGGCTGAAAATGGAGGAACAAGATGCAAGAAACAAGGCTTTTTATAGATAAAATACATGGCTCTCCTTAATTTAAGGAAAAAGTAGTCAAACTCCACTTTTTGTCGCGTCGACGTGCGACACTCTAACTTTTACTGATTTTCTCATTCCGACACTGTCCAACCTAAAATATATCTCTGTAATATCTCCAAGTATGCTTGGTTTCACCTTAAAGTCACTATTCACATCTCGGAATAAAAATTGACGTTTAAACTAGCCGAAACCAAACACCAGCAAATAATTCTCGAAAAATTCTCTAAATTAGAAAATAATAATTCAAAGCATAAATTCACTGGTATTTTAGTGAATAAACATAATTTAAATATTTTTATTTAATTTTTAGTAAAAACAGAATTTAAGGCCCTCACACAATCTGTAGCCATAGGATAAGCTTATTATTATATGAGTTAGGAAAATGTCCCATAAAATTCATTTCGCAACTATCAAATGACTCAACTTCCATGAAAGTAGTTCAAGGCATTTCATTTTTTCTAAAAATATTACTTGTTCTTTGACATGCATCAGAACTCTTGACAAAATTTCTAATATCAAGGTACATAGTTAGCAAATAAAAATCCAATGGACATAGTTTAGCAATAGTTTTAGATGTACTAAAATGTCCTCCAATTTCTAAATTATGACAATGATATAAGTAGGGATAAAAATGAATCGAACTCAAGTAATGGTATGCTCGACTCATACTGGACTGGGAAACATAGCTAGTCAAACTCGAACTCAAACTCAATCAAGTAGCACATTCAGGATCGAGCTCAACTCACATAAAACTTGACAAAGCTCGAGTTTGACTTGATAAGGCTCAAACCCAAATCAAGCCCAATTAAGCTCCAGTGTTTGAGCCAAAAAGTGAGCTTGAAATAGTTTTTTCTATGTGGTTCTACACATTTTGAAACCTATATTTGTCATTTCCTTGTTATATTATTTACTTATTTATTCATTAATTACTTGAGTAGCTCGTTGAGCCATCGAGTGCCAAAATTCATGAATCGTGCTTGACTGGATTGTATAATCGAGTAACTCAAACTCGAGCTCATGCTCAGTGAAAGTGAGATCGAGTCAAGCCGCTAACCTAGGAGCTCACCAGCTCGAGTCGAGCTTACTTGACTTTCAATCCTAGATATAAGAAACTAGGTGCCTCATCTTTAGATACATATCACCGAATCATTGCATCTGCACAATGTTTATAAAACAACAATTCCTCTTAAAAGTACTTCTTAACATATTGAGGCAGCTTTTTTTTTGTTGGTGATATGCCAAGTCATGAGGAATTACTACACTCATCAAGTAGTTGGATATGTTGGCATACCAAGGTGATTTGGTAATTTCCAATAGATACTCACTAGGAAAAATCTCTTTGATAGGAAGTTTATCTTCATGTGGGATTACACGAGGCATGAAAGATGATCCACCACCAAGCTTTTCGATTGGTTTTTATCCTTGATCTCCAAATCAAACTATTACAATTACAAAATTTTTTGAATTGGTTAAGGCTTCGCATCTTTCATTCTTAATAAGTACTTAAGAGTTGCATAATTAGTGTAAATAATAACTTTAGATCTTAATAAGTAGGATCTAAATTTGTTAAGTGCAAATATAACTCAAGCAACTCCTTTTCTATTGTTGCACAGTTAATTTGAGCCTCATTTAGCTTTCTCCTCATATAGTGGATGACAAGCAACCTTCCTTCTTGCTTTTGCCCAAGAATTACAACTACCATGAAATCACAAGCATCATGCATCAACTGAAAAGGCAAACTCCAATTTGGTGATGCTATAATTGGGCTAGAGATATGCTTTTTCTTCAACCTATTAAAAGAAAGTAAACAATTATCATTAAAATCAAAATAGATATCCTTCCCAAGTAAATCATATAATGGCTTAGCTATCTTGGAAAAATCCTTAATAAATTGCTGATAGAACCCTACATGTCTAAGAAAGCTTCGGTGATGCAATCCGGTCCTCAAGCTTTCTTCTTATTCAGAACATTTGGTAGTTGTTGGTCGAGTTAGTAACTTTAATTCTTGTTGGTATTTTCGTTTGCTTTGTTAGGGAATAAGTGACTCACTTGTGTCATATTTTAGTTAGGTTTAAGCTATGTTTTATTTTTGGCCAGCTTTGCCCTTATTGGTAAGGCCAAATTGGTCTTTCTTAGTTAGTAGGTCCTTGTGTTATGTAAGGCTATAAAAGGTTGCTCAAGAAACATTTTTTTGATAGTTAGTTGAAGAATTTTTGAGATTTGAGAGTTAATTCTCTTTCGTTTCTTGTAAGCACCCCTTGAGCATATTAGAGGTTTCTAATTGTTCATTGACATTATCAATCAAGTAATCACTTTGATTGTAGTATCATCTACCCATTTGTTCATTCTTTGAATGGTCCAAAGTTGAATAAGTTCTGCTGCTGTAAGCTGATACACGCTTCTAGATCCTATGGTCCATTCGTGGTTCGAGTCTCGTCTGAGATAGGGTGAGGATCGTATCAGTTGGTAATCAGAGCTATTTGAAGGTGAATCAACATGTTGGAAAGTGTGAATCAACCGAAGTGGGAAGACATGATGGAGCTATTCCAAAAGATGATGAAAAGTGCCCTTGACACCTTGCATGAATGCATTGACATATAGAAAAGTCACACCTCCCTCCAAAACTGGTCATCACAAGCTCGTATTGACTGAATCAGATTCATCCAATGCAGAAGAAGAATATGAGCAACATTCTAAAGCTGAGCACAAGCTGTCCAAGCAAGGTGCTGAATTGACAATGGGGATCAAACTCAAGATTACTACTTTTCAAGGCAAATCTGATCCCAAGACCTATTTGGAGTGGGAGAGTAAGATCGAAATGGTGTTCGATTGACACACATACACCGAAGAGCAAAAGGTCAAGTTAGCTACTACGGAATTCACTGACTATGCTATGGTGTGGTTGGATCAACTCCGAACGAGTCGTAGAAGAAATGGAGAACGTGGGGTCAGCACATGGGATGAATTGAAGAGCATTATGCGAAAACATTTTGTACCGAGTTACTACCATCGAGACTTGCATCAACAGTTGCAAACGCTCATGCAAGGAGAGATGTCCATGGAAGATTACTTCAAAGCAATGGATATGGAAATGATGAGAGCGGACATTCATGAAGACCTTGAAGCGACTATGGCATGTTTCTTGAATGGTATAAGGCCTGAGATTGCTGAACGTGTAGAGCTTCAACACTACATAGATTTGAATGAAATGTTAGACAAGGCGGTGAAAATAGAAAGGCACCTTAAGAGGAGGGGTACCACTCATCAATCTTCCACTTCTCAAGCTATAAACGGCGTAACTCTCAACCAAAGAAAGAGGAAGTAGCTACTGACCTTTCTTCATCATCAAAGTTGCGAGAAGCTACTCCAAAACCCATGTCCAAGACTGATTCCAAAGCTGTCCAAGTGGTCCAAGATCCTTCTAAGATACGTAATCGAGATCACAAGTCTTTAAGTGCCAAGAATATGTCCATATACAATCTCAATGCCCTAACCAACACATCATACTTACGTTGGATAGTGGTAAGGTTGTTATAGATGATGAAGCCGCCTATGAAGGAATGCCACCTTTGATTGAAGACGATGAGTCCGAGGAAGAGATTGCACCACTTGAGGGACATGTGGGATGTTCG
Source organism: Gardenia jasminoides (assembly GCA_013103745.1). Classification (NCBI taxonomy): domain Eukaryota; kingdom Viridiplantae; phylum Streptophyta; class Magnoliopsida; order Gentianales; family Rubiaceae; genus Gardenia; species Gardenia jasminoides. The sequence continues at coordinate 14,821,728 of CM023099.1, forward strand.
GTGACTCGTAAGGCCTTAACTGCAATTGCACATGATGAAGACACATCCCAACGAGAAAATATCTTTCATACACACTGCCATGTTTGAGACAAAATTTGCAGCATAATTATAGATAGTGGGAGCTGCACAAATGTTGCAAGTCTGGTCCTAGTGGAAAGTTTAGCACTTCCGACCATGAAGCATCCAAAACCATATCATCTACAATGGTTGTCTAAGCATGGTGATGTTTGTGTGTATCGCCAAGTACGTGTGCCTCTTTGCATTAGAGCAAATGAAGATGAGATTTTAGTGACATCATGCCCATGCAAGCTGCTTCCATTATTTTGGGACGTCCATGGCAATTTGATAAAGACATGAATTTCAATGGACGTGCAAACAACTATACATTCATCCATGGTTACAAGCATATCACTCTTGTTCCTTTATTGCCTCAACAAGTCACTGAAGACCAAGGGCAATTACTTAAGGAGAACGTGCTGCATGTCATGACAAAAAGGAAGGCGAAGGACTCGAGTCAAACCTGCCCGAGCTAAATTTTACTCATTCGTTACGAGTTGGAGGATAATAAGCCAGATTCAAGCATTGCTACACTAACATTTACCTTGTTTAGTGTCTTCTCCTTCGTGTAGGTTTTTCAAGGCATGATCACATTGGTTTTAACCTGTGCTATACCTACAGCTTTTGAGGCTATTCGAGTCTGCTTGAAGTTGATTATGTGCAGCTTGCTGCCTCACATGGAGTAAGTTCCGACTTCAACAAGATCTTCAAGTTGCTGCCTCGTGGGCTTGACACTTCCTGGTCAACTCATGTTCATGGAAATTCCAGCTTATTGCTGCCTTTTGAAGAGCTGTTTTACTAGTCTCCTTTGTATCCTTGAGAGCTGCTCTGTTTGGCTGCATAATTTTTCTAGCTTCATGAATTGGTTTTACTGAATTTCTCTACAATCCACATCATCGAGGGTTTCTCTTATTTGCTGGTTTGTGCACCCTTGTGTGTGAACTACTTTGAATTCTTACGATTGTGCAAATGCTATGTAAAGTGGTATGTGGTCATGAAGACCTTTCATGGGGCTGTAATGTTTGCTTTGTTCTACCGATTTGAGGACAAATCTTTTCAAGAGGAAGGGAATGATGCAGCCCAGTCCTTAAGCTTTCTTCTTATTCAGGACATTGGGTAGTTGTTGGTCGAGGTAGTAGTTTTAATTCTTATTGGCAGTTTCGTTTGCTTTGCTAGGGAATAAGTGACTCACTTGTGTCGTATTTTAGTTAGGCTTAAGCTATGTTTTATTTTTGGCCAGCTTTGCCCTTATTGGTAAGGCCAAATTGGTCTTTCTTAGTCATTAGGTCCTTGTGTTATGTAAGGCTATAAAAGGCTGCTCAAGAAACATTTTTTGATAGTTTGTTGAAGAATTTTTCAGATTTGAGAGTTAATTCTCTTTCGCTTCTTGTAAGCACCCCTTGAGCATATTAGAGGTTTCTAATTGTTCGCCAACTTTATCAATCAAGTAATCACCTTGACTGTGGTGTCTTGCTCATTCTTTGAGTGGTCCAAAGTTGAATAAGTTACGCTGCCCTAAGCCAATACACGCTTCTAGATCTTGTGGTCCGTTCGTGGTTTGAGTCTCGTCTGAGATATTGTGAGGATCGTATCATCTGGATTCCCTTGACATTGTTTAGAGGCATTCTCTTAATCACCTCAATTTTTACCTTGTCTACCTAATCCCCTTGGAAGAGATCTTATGCCTCAAGACAATCCTTCTCACACCATGAAATAGCATTTTTGCAATTGAGAATGAGATTTGTCTCCTCCCACCACTACAAGATCAAATCAAAGTTATTAAGACAATGGTCAAAAATTAAACAAAAAACAGAATAATCATCCATCAATATTTCCATTATTTTCTCAATATAATTAGAAAAAATGTCCATCATGTAGCATTGAAATGTGGCAAGGGCATTGCACAATCCAAAAGACATCCTTCTAAAGGTAAATGTGCTATAGGGACAAGTGAATATGGTATTTTCTTGATCCTCGGGAGTGATAACTATCTAGTTATAGCTTAGAGAAGCATCAAGGAAGTAATGACATTCATAACCAGCTCGCTCCCCAAATTTTAATCAAGAAATAGTAGTGGAAAGTGATCCATTCTAGTAGCTACATTAAGCTTCCTATAGTCCACATACACTCTCCAACTAACCACAAGTTTAGATGGAATAATTTCATCAATTCTACCAAGAACTATAGTAATTCCATCCTTTTTAGGCACCACATATGTGGGGTTCATCGAAATCATATTCAAAAATAGGAAAACTTATACTTGTATCAAGTCATCTCAGAATTTCTATTCTAACCACCTCCTTAATATTCGAGTTTATCCTTCATTGCATTTCAACCACTAGTTTCCAATTTTGTTGTGAGGCCCTGATTTTCTCAATATTTGGAAAATATTAAATAATGTTAATTATAATTATTTTTGTTTGCCAAGGTGTTTATATGGTTTGTTTTACTTGAAAAAATGTTTGTTTTTAATTATTTTGTTTTACAAGTTTGAAAACCCTAATTTGAAATTAAACCCTAATTTGCTTCGAAAACCCTAAATTTGGATAAAACCCTAATTTGTAAATATGAAAAACCTAGTTTGGATTCGTAAAACCCTAGTTTTGAAAATGAATTTAAGTTTTATGTCCAACTACAAGTTTGTTATTTCTTTGATTTTACGTGTGTTAAAGCATGTGCAAGAAGAGAGATTAGGGTGTATAGGTGATTAGTAGCCTAAGTAAGTGTGATTAAGTTTTGATAGGCTAGGTTAAATTGAGCACCTATGGACTAATTTGATAGGAAAAGAAATTATGTGGGTAAGAGTGGAAATAAACCTAAGTTGATAGGTTTTTTTTGGCATGATATTTTTGACCAAGTTTTGACTAAGGAAAAATATCTAGTTGGGATTATCTTTTGGGTTATTTATTAGCTTGAAGCTGCCGGCCAAGTAAAGAAAAAAAAAAGAGAAAGTGAGAAAAGAGAAGAAAGGAAGGAAAAAAAAAAGAGAGGAAAAAAGGAAGAAAAGCTTGGAGATTTTGCAACTTTCAACCGTTTGATTTTGTTTTGGAGCTAGTAGGTGGAGCTTGGACTTGGAAACTTGGGGTTTCACCAAGAACATCATCTAGAAAGGAAGTGACGGGGTCGAGGAGACCGGGGAACTTTGCTAACCTATTTGCTTTTGTACTACTGTTGGTGAGTAATTTGGACTTTATCTGTGAATATAATGTGAAATGTGTTAAGTGGACGTTTGGACGAGGGTGTACTTTATCGCACTCGACCAAAGCTCCATATATGATTCTTGAATGTACGTGTTGTGTGATATATGAATGCATATGATGGGTAATATATGAATTGTACATATGATATTTTTTGGTGATGAGTGACCATGTGGATGAATTACGATCCCAAGAGTGCCTTTGGGGTCTCAATGTCGATGTTATTTCTGACCACTTGGGTGGTTTGATCTCAAGGGGTTGCCTTGGGGTCTCAATGGTAAATATTATTTCTGACCACTTGGGTGGTTTGATCTCAAGGGGTTGCCTTGGGGTCTCATTGGTAAATGTTATTTCTGACCACTTGGGTGGTTTGATCTCAAGGGGTTGCCTTGGGGTCTCATTGGTGAATGTTATTTTCGACCAAATAAATGGTTTGATCTCAAGGGGTTGCCTTGGGGTCTCAATAGTAAATTTTATTTTTCCGACCAAATAGATGGTCTGATCTCAATGCTTTTGAGATCTCAATGATATTATTGCTCAAGTTGCTATGTACTGTAGACTGGCCAGAGTGGGTTGATAAGGTGGACGGTTGGAGTATAAGTGGGGTCTACAGATTATCGGTTGACGGAGTGTCAACGGAAGATCAAGCGTGGAAATTGAAATGGCTTTGAAGCCACCCGTATCCTTATTTGTGGTGTTACTTTTGCTATTGATTTGAAAATTCGTGGCAATGTGATTTACATGTACCCCCCTCCTGATTATTCACTAAGCATATAGCTTACCCCTTTTCAATTTGTTTTCCTTAGCAGGGGGCTGAAGCGAGAATTGACGCGTGGGAGGCATAGTGTAGCCTTTTAGCTTTAGTACTTGCTTTGGGTTGGAGTTTTGGCCATGTATATTGTATTTTGGATAGCGGGTGTGAGAAACCTTAACGGGAGTTATTCTCTAACTCTCGTGGTCTTGTAGTGGATATTATGTATATATATATATAATGTACTTATCGTCCTTTGGTGAGAATTTGGCGCGTTTATCGTTTTTGTTATCGAGTCTTGGCGAGAGCTAGGCAAGCGATCCGCTAAGCCCTTTGGTACGCCTCTGGGTACGGTGGGGTAGTCACAGTTGGTATCAGAGCGCCTAGGTTAGAGAACTTGGGCAGTTGGGGAGTATATTATAGGATTGGATTATATCTAGTAAGATGAGATGCCGGGGTAATCGGTGGACCTAGTGGTAAGGAAGTGAGATTCCAGGAATTCCGTGTTGTCTGGGTAATGTTTTTAGAGCTGGCGTGCTTGTGTAAATAGTTATTTTGTACTAACTGACTGGTGATGAGATGTGTATATTTTTGGCGTGACGTTTATATACATGTGTATTTATATGTGATCCTTGTATGTTCTTTATATGGTTGAGCTAGTATGTCAGGTAAGAACAGGCTTGGGTTGCTTTTCGCCTGGTGTAACCTTGGTGTGATAAAACTTCGAGCTTGTTTTGGTGCTTGAATCCTTCGTGTCTTTGAAATGTTTTAAAACAATAGTGATGGAAATGAAGTTGGTTTTAAGGGAGTAGAACCTTTGGATCGCTTATAAGCTGTTTTGTGAATAGCTTGTTGTGTATATTTTGGTGTGTGCTTGTTTATATTTTTGGTGAGTGCTCTTTGATGCTTTATTGTGCTTTCTTGTACCATATATTCAACTCTTGTTATTACATGTTGCTTATAATAGAGCACATTTAACTAAACCAATGGAAACCGGTGGTCCAAGTGGACGAGGTAGAGGTAGAGGTCGGGGTCGAACACCCGAAAGAGAGGAACGGGGAAATGAGGCAGAAAACCAGGTCGCTACCGCTATCCAGCGGATGGCTGATTTACTGGAACGGGTAGTTGACCAGCAGAATCAAGGTCAGGGAAATAATCATCATAATAATAATCATGAGGGTGAGGACCGTGCTTTGGAGCAGTTCCGAAGTTTTACCACCTAAGTTTCTCGGTGGACCCAACCCAGGGCGTGCGAGGTTTGGCTGGATAGGATGATGGACATATTTGCTGCCTTAGGATATTACGAAGAGTGAGATAGCTTTCTCACATTTTCCAATTTGAAGAGGCAGCTTCGAGCACGGGTGAAATGTAATTGAGCCAAGTGGGATCGGGAAGCAGACCCGTGGACATGGGTCAATTTCACCCAGAGTTTAAGAAGTTCTTACCGCCTATTGTCCAAGGCGCCGGAGGGCAATTTATCCGACCAAGGAACTCAAAGCGTGGGAATATGAAGCGAGTTCACCAAACTTTCCGTTTGTTCCCGAGTTAGTGACCAGGCGAAGAGAATTCGGTTGTCCAAGGATTAAGCGTGGAGATACAAGAGGCATTGGCGGCAGCCACTTGGCTGTTAGTCAAGCCCTTGAGAAGGCGCAAAGTGAAAGCGCCAAGGTTCAAGTGAAGGTCTTTCATGATGGGAAGAGGAAACAACCTGAATCAAACACCTCTGAGTGAAGCAGAGCTCAAGAGATAAAGCCACCAACTCAGGATGGGGAGGAGTCATTGAACTACGACACAGGAACTCAAACCAAGGAAACCTTGGGAGAGGGACAGGTGGGAAGAGAAATTCAGAAGAAGATCCGCGTGGGGGTGCGACACCAGGTTTTGGAATGCCATGTGGTTTTTGGGAACCACTTAACCACAAAGAGGATAAGCATTGGAAGAAAAATCGAAAGTGTTACCGTTGTGGTAATCCTAAGCACTTGATTTCTCGGTGCAGATGCCAAAAGAAGGGCCCACTTCCAAGCCGACAAATGCAGGGGGTAATCGACAGTTAGTACCGGCAAGAGTTTACGCAATGGGTCAGCCGGAGAAGATGGACCCGTCGACATTCAATCAAGGTACTATTTCGAGGACGAAATAGTCTTAAGAGGGGGAGATTGTGAGGCCCTGATTTTTTCAATATTTGGAAAATATTAAATAATGTTAATTATAATTATTTTTGTTTGCCAAGGTGTTTATATGGTTCGTTTTACTTGTAAAAATGTTTGTTTTTAATTATTTTGTTTTACAAGTTTGAAAACCCTAATTTGAAATTAAACCCTAATTTGCTTCGAAAACCCTAAATTTGGATAAAACCCTAATTTGTAAATATGAAAACCTAGTTTGGATTAAATTAAAACCCTAGTTTTGAAAATGAATTTAAGTTTTATGTCCAACTACAAGTTTGTTATTTCTTTGATTTTACGTGTGTTAAAGCATGTGCAAGAAGAGAGATTAGGGTGTATAGGTGATTAGTAGCCTAAGTAAGTGTGATTAAGTTTTGATAGGCTAGGTTAAATTGAGCACCTATGGACTAATTTGATAGGAAAAGAAATTATGTGGGTAAGGTGGAAATAAACCTAAGTTGATGGGTTTTTTGGCATGATATTTTGACCAAGTTTTGACTAAGGAAAAATATCTAGTTGGGATTATCTTTTGGGTTATTTATTAGCTTGAAGCTGCCGCCAAGTAAAGAAAAAAAAAACAAGAGGAAACCGTGAAAAGAGAAGAAAGGAAGGAAAAAAAAAGAGGGGAAAAAAGGAAGAAAAGCTTGGAGATTTTGCAACTTTCAACCGTTTGATTTTGTTTTGGAGCTAGTAGGTGGAGCTTGGACTTGGAAACTTGGGGTTTCACCAAGAACATCATCTAGAAAGGAAGCGGGAATTCGAGGGAGACCGGAAACTTTGCTAACCTATTTGCTTTTGTACTACTGTTGGTGAGTAATTTGGACTTTATCTGTGAATATAATGTGAAATGTGTTAAGTGGACGTTTGGACGAGGGTGTACTTTATTGCACTCGACCAAAGCTCCATATATGATTCTTGAATGTACGTGTTGTGTGATATATGAATGCATATGATGGGTAATATATGAATTGTACATATGATATTTGTGAGCGCCGTAACTAAAACTCTAACTCTTGTTTAGACTTTTATGAATGGTTTTCGTCGTTTCACTATTGCATGTGCATAATCATGAAAATTTTAAAACCGACAAAAGATTTTCAACGATAGCCCAAGTAAGTATTTGAAATCATTTACACAACGTTTAACCATTTTTCCCTCATCAATCGGTTTCATTTAAATCTTCTTAAAACAAATTTGGTTTTAGCTAAGAATCATTCAAATGAATTCGGAAAAATTCCATCCCAATTTTCCAGCTAGGAAAAATCTTGCCACTCCTCTTCACCTTTACATGATCACCATTTGTCGATTTCTTGCTAGGGATAAGTTGATAACTTGAACAAGTTTCATCATTTCCGAGAGCTTCATTTGATTCTCTCCATTGTTGCTCCTCAAATTGTAGTAGCTGAAACTATTCTTTCTCAGCAAATTTCGAATCAATATTTCCCTCCAAACAAATTCAGACATAGCTTCACAAATTCGGACATAGCTTCACAAATTCGGACATAGTTTCACCATTTCAGCAAGAAATTTAGCCGCCCCTTTTCCACCTCTACATGACTGCCACTTGTCGGTTTCTTGCTGAAAATTTTGGCAAAATGAACAAGTCATCCAGGAATTTCATTATCATCAGCAGCTCTTTGGATTGGCTTAACCAAATTTTCAGATAATTTTGGCCAAAGCTGATGATGATCACCGGCCCTCATGCCTAATGGAAGAAAGGGTGTGCCACTTGGCATTTTGTTCAGCCATTTATGCTCACTTGAGCAAGGCAACTCAGATTCTTTTTCCCCTCAAGCCCACCCGAATCTCTCAGCAAATTTACACTTTCATTCCTTTTCCATTCACTCCTCACACACTCCATTCACTTCAGCAAAAATTTTGTTCACTTGAGCAAGGAATTCAGATTCCTTCTTCCTTCAAGTGCTGGCCGAAAACTCCACCAGCAAATCCCTCCTTCACTTCAGCAAAACTTCTCTACTACTCTCTCCAACTTACTCTCATTTCACTCCAGCAAAGCCTCCCACAAAGCTCTCAGCCGAGAGCTCTTTCTTCCTTTTCCTCTTGCTTTTCTTGACTAAATCAGCCTTGCCCCAAGAGCTTTCACCTTGGTTGCAGCTGCTGGGCGGAGCTGGAATCTGAAAAGGACTGCCTTGTTCTACTCCTATTTCTTGTCTAAGTTGGAGGTGGGATATAGCTTCATACCAACTTCATTGGCAGCTTATCTGATTTTCTTCTTCATCCTTAGCTTGTTCATTTTTTTTTAGCTGGAAATCAAGCTGCTCATTCAACATCATGATCCTCCATCTCTTAAAAGCTGATTGTTGTGACCCACCTTCCCTAAATGGGACCAAAGGGGTGGGACCGCTCTAGCTCTAGCCGGGACTCACACACTCACTTGTTCAATAATACTTAACAACTAAAACCACAGATACAATCTGAGGAGGAGTGCAATGTCTTAAAGATACATAACATCCCAAATACAATTTGATCAATACATGATTCCATTATACAAAAGTCCACAAAGGCAATATCCATAATTCTTCAAAAGTACATAACAAAACATATGAAAGGCCTAATCTCAAGAGTTGGCACCACCACTTGGTTGCTCATTTCCTGCTAAGGAAAACAAATGGAAAGGGTGAGCTAAAAAGCCGTGAGTTCCCAAAACATGCAAACCACTTAACACATAAACAATTTCACTTTGCAAGAGACTTGAAATATAAAGCGGATAGAAAGCAATTAACAATGCAATGTGGGATCTGGGACCCTCGGGGACCAAATTCCTGAAGCTTGTCCACGAACCACGAACCGGTGGTTGACACTCAGTCAACTATCACTATTACCATGTAGAACTTCACTCTCTCCTTAGCCTCCAAACCCCCCAGGACCCTTGCGTAAACACTTTTCTTCACTTTAAAACATTTCACTTTGAAACACTTCACTTTAAACACTTCACTTTATTGGGTACTCTCCATTAGGGACGAGTCCATCACATGAAGTCAGTACTTTTCATTTCACTTCACTGGGTTGTTGCTCTTATGAGGCTGGTTCAAAACCAAGTTCAGAGCATAAATCACTGGTCTAAGTCATCGTGCTTTGTGACATTTTAAATAACCCTATGGCTCCTTTCTCCTCGGCCTAGGCCTAGCCCGGAGTCGAAGGGTTCACCTATAGGTCTCGGATTTCGACCTTCAAACACATGCAATCACTACAATACACTTTACAATCAAGCACTTCAAGTCACTTTCACAATCCGCGTTTACTCAAATGGGTAGGTGCGATAAAGTACACACCATCCCATTCGAGGGTTCAAAGTCACTTTCACATAACAATCACTTCAATACATTCATTTATAACATTTGCGTAAACCGCGTAACAAGCATGGAAACTCACCGAAGTAGGGTTCGGCTTCCGCGTAGGTTCAAAGTCACGGTCTTGCACTCCCTAAAATAATTGAAAACAAGCAATAAGGTTCACTTCAATCTTTTCCATTTACTATTACAGTTCAATCTCACTTTTAGTTTCAAATGATAATCTTTTCCAAAACTTACTCAAGGAAAGGTATTCATTTCATCTAGCTCAATTTCCAAATAAATTCCTTTGGAAAATCACTTCACCCTTTTTAAAAGAAAACATCTCGTCGATATACTCATTGGCACTACAAGCACGTTCACCTTTAATCAAAACTTCCATTTTAACCCAAAACATTTTATACCAAGTCACTGTATCCAAAAATCCCTAGATTTTAGTCAAAATATAATAAAACCTTCAAATTCAGTCAAATAGCACTTTTCACTCGGTTTCATGAAAACTACACTTTTTACCCTTTTAAAAATTCACACACTCATTCACCCACATATACACTCACAATTGGAACAATATATACATTTTTCTCACAAAGCAAAACCTTTCGAGAACATTCACAACATTTCAAAATCAAACATTAAAATCACCAAGCATGGGTTTTGGCCATAATATACATTTTCCTCAATTTCTCAATCAACAGAAAACCCTAATTTCTAACCATATTAAAACAAATTCACAAATAACAATCAATTCCCAATCGGTCCTCAAGTCCGCTACCTAGAATCCACCTCAAGTCCAGCTACCTAGGTTGGGAATCCAAGAGCTAACTTCATCTTTTGGATGATCTCATTTTATCATTATTAACTACAGATCTACATTATTAACCCTAATAAGGCTAGATCTACAAGATGTGAGTTTATACCTCCGGATCTGTCAAGATCAGCGAGATCGGTTAGATCCACCAAGATTCCTCAAGCTTATCACCAAGAAAGTTACTCCCAAGCTTGATGACTACCAAAATCTTGATTATAGCCCAAGATCGTCAAGATCTACCGAGATATCCTTCACCAAGTTCAAAATCAGAACCCACGATCACACAAGCTTTTCTTCCTTCCTTTTCTTTCTCCAAAATTGGGACCACTCTCTCTCTCTTCCTTCCTTGGTTGGCTGCCATAGGAGCAAGAAATCAAACCACCAAAATCATCATTCAAGTTTCACAAGCTCAAATTTTTTGGGAAGAAAGGAAAAATGAAAAATCAGCTCACTTACCTCTTGTTTCTTCCAAACTTTCGGACAAGAATCTCCCTCTCTCTCCTCTTCCTCGGCTGCTAGGATGATGAAGACAATGGTGGTTGATGATGGTAGAAAATTCAAGAAGATTGGAGCAAGAATGGAAGAAGATTTGAAGCAAAAATCTCACCTTCTCTCTAGCTCTCTCTCGGCCCTTCTCTCTCTCTCTACACCAGATTTTGCTGCTGAAAAATGAAGCTCAAGGATAGCCAAAAGTCAAGCTTTTAAATGCCCAAAAAGTGACTTTCCCTAATTCAAGGGAAAAAGTGGTTTTTGCCACTTTATGTCGCGTCACACGCGACGGTCTAACTTACACTGGTTTCTTTCATCCCGACACTGTCTCACCTTAATAATATTTCCAAAATATCACTACATATGCTCGATTTCAAGTCCAAGTCACTATTCACGCGTCGGAACAATTTTTAACGCTAAAATTTGGCCAAAACCACACACCGGCAAACAATTCGTATAAAATTCTCTAAATTGAGAATTAATCACTTTAAACATATTTTCACTATTATTCCAATAAATAAACTCAATATAAATATTATTAGACATTTTAGAAATAAATTTTGAATTTTTGAGGCCCTCACAATTGTGGGTATGGATCATTTTTATATTCCCTTGAGCTCATAGAAACAGTTTCTTCTTTAAAGAAAATATCGTCTTGAAGGGTAAAATAACCATGCATGTGATAGTTGACTTGAGATCTTGTCATGGCATGCATGCATACTCTTGACTCCTTAAGTTGGTTATATGTTAAGAGTTATGGTTAAAATGTTTGAAATCCATCCTTCTTGTTACAAAATTCTTGAAATACTATTTATTGAACTTTGAATGTAGTAGTTGAAGTTGCGGGTAACTTGGGGCCTTAGAACCACTTTTAAAAATTTACTTTATCTCGGTTTTGGCTTGATATTGAAATTTCAGAACTCACCTTGGTTGGTTTTACTAAATAATCCCATGCATGTTGGTATTTTCAACTTTTGAAGGTCTTAAGCACCTACGCTGGAAATGATGATTGTGAACGAAAATCTTGAACTCATTTCATTCAAGCATCATGTTAAAATGCTACTTGGCAGCTTATTTCGACTTGTTTTCTTGCTCTTGCATGTTTCCAACTTTCATGAATGTTGATGAACTTGAATCGCTGACCATAAGCTGGAATTTTAAGTTGATGAACTTAAAGCTTGATATATCACTGTTTTGAGTAATGTTTGATTACTTAATGTTACGTGCATGTCTTGGTGTGTGATTAAGAATTGATGATGGCTTGGTGTTGAAATTTTGGAACCCAAACCAGGCCTCTAATCGTAGCTAAACAACTGAAGATGTCATAAGGTTGTTCAAAACTATTCTTCCAGAAACCAGTGAACCAACCGAACCAAAATAAAATGCTTATATATCACTGTTTATAACTCCAAATCACGTGCCGTCAGTGGCATTCGAAACTAGACCCAAAGAGCTTCGTTTCGGTACTTTACATGTCCCGTAACTCATTTTCTACACATCGTCGCGAATCAACGAACATCGCTGAAAATCAACCTGCGGACTTGCTAGTTTCGAAAATGAATGTCCAAATTTGAATGCTTTCTAAATTGAATTGGTCTTCAATGTTTTCTGAGGAAATAAAGAACAATGAATCTAGTTTCTAACGACTTCAAAACCACATAATTCGCATGAGTAGAACTTCCGATCTAGTTTTTGAAAGGAACCGTGGCCAATTGGTTTTCACACAACGTACCTTATAAAACTATCATTTACTACTTTTGATCATTTGTCAAAACTTTGATTTTGTAAATTCAGATTTCGACTTACAAACCTTGTTTTAACCCCGTGGAGGTATTGTACCTCAATAAGACCAAAAGCGGGTAAAACAAAATCAAATTGTTTTCAAACCAAAGCCACGAGTTCGTTTTGTACTACGACAAATGAAATTTAAACGCCGTTAGTTGATTTTCCACTCAAGCAAAACCTTTTTCCCAATTTCCCGACGTAATACGCTACGTTATCCAAACCCTTTTAAAACATCAACTATTGAAATTGTTCCAACCCTAATTATACCGATTTTCGAAACTCACGCATTTTGACCTAACTAACCAAGACCTATATTCCAAATTGAACTATCGTTTTATCACTCTATCAACTCGATAGGTAAACCTAGATATATTCTTATTTTTCATAAAAGAAGTGAATTGGTCAAAATTGATTTTTTTATAATTAAAAGTTGATATAGTAATTATGTACCTCAGGCCCCGTCGGTGATACAAACGAGGACTTTGAGACGTGGAATTTAGACTCACCTACCCAACCTTGACCAAACTGAGGTGAGGGTTCCTATTTGTTGCTAATTGATCCTTGTTTGCTATGTGTTACTTGTTGTTGATTGATATTTGTTTACTAAATGTGATTTATTGTTTGAATAAATGAAACTAGGGTTTTACGTAAAGTAAGTTTTATTACTTATCTTGATTCAAACGTGTTTATGTGGTTTAGTACGTTTTGTTTCTAAAAATAATAAAACTTGATTTCTTTTTTGAGGTTTGAGGTGAAGAGGCTGGCCTTCAAGGCCCCTCGCCTCTAAAGGCTGGTGCACTCTCTGGGGCTCGAGGTTGAAATTGATTGTCGGTTGTCCCTCGCCTCTAAACTAATAAACTAAACCAGTACTGCTTGTGCATGTCAAGCTGTGCATGACCTGTTGGCGTAGGGATCCCAAACCCTAGAGGCTAGTCGGCCTATTCCGGCGTAGGGCTTGGTCGTATCGGCGGACCCGGGTCTGTTTAAAGGTTACCTCGAGTGTACACCACCTCGATTGTTTGGTTTTCGGATCCGAAGTTGGGTGAAAGGGGTTGGAGAATGAAAAGAAAATGACCAGTACCGCAGACTCGCTTTCTCCTCCCGAGATTATTACAGTTGATTGTTTGATTGGGCGGGCTAAGTGCCACGTTCGACGGGGGCCACCTCAGAGCCGCACCAATCCATTATTACCTGTGGACTGTTCTCGATTGATTGGCTCAATGAGCACCATGATTGTTCGCTTTGAAACCCGATATTTGGAGAAGAAACTACTGTTTACAACTTTCCTTAATTGGGAAACTTTACTGTACTTGAAAACTGGTCCTACATGGACATTAATGTTTTACTAAAGCTTGTTATGTCTATGTGCTTAGTATTGCTATGTGTTTTGGGACTCTCTTGGGCTTTAGAAGCTCACCCCATATATTTTCCCTTCCCGAATTTTCGGGTTTTAGATGGCGGAGGCGGACGAGACCGGATCTAGTCTTTTGAAGTTTGTTTGGTGTAAAATCTTACCAGTGATGACTTTTGAAACAATTCCGTGAATTACCTTTTGGATGATTATGTTGGGGTTTGTAGAATGAACTCTGGTGGTTGATTTGATGTATTAAGTTGAACCAATTTCAATGGTTGTAACTTTTAACTTAAACCCTAGTTAGAATGAACTTGACCGACCGAGTCCTGGCGAGAGCTGGGCAGGCGTTCCGCTGATACCCTAGGGTACGCCCTAGGGAGAGGTGGGGCCGCCACAATATTTTTGGTGATGAGTGACCATGTGGATGGTCTGATCCCAAGGGGTGCCTTTGGGGTCTCAATGTCGATGTTATTTCTGACCACTTGGGTGGTTTGATCTCAAGGGGTTGCCTTGGGGTCTCAATGGTAAATATTATTTCTGACCACTTGGGTGGTTTGATCTCAAGGGGTTGCCTTGGGGTCTCATTGGTACATGTTATTTCTGACCACTTGGGTGGTTTGATTTCAAGGGGTTGCCTTGGGGTCTCATTGGTAAATGTTATTTTCGACCAAATAAATGGTTTGATCTCAAGGGGTTGCCTTGGGGTCTCAATAGTAAATTTTATTTTTCCGACCAAATAGATGGTCTAATCTCAATGCTTTTGAGATCTCAATGATATTATTGCTCAAGTTGCTATGTACTGTAGACTGGCCAGAGTGGGTTGATAAGGTGGACGGTTGGAGTATAAGTGGGGTCTACGGATTACTCGGTTGTGAGTGTCAACGGAAGATCAAGCGTGGAAATTGAAATGGTTTGAAGCCACCCATTATCCTTATTTGTGGTGTTACTTTTGCTATTGATTTGAAAATTCGTGGCAATGTGATTTACATGTACCCCCCCTCCTGATTATTCACTAAGCATATAGCTTACCCCTTTTCAATTTGTTTTCCTTAGCAGGGGGCTGAAGCGAGAATTGACGCGTGGGAGGCATAGTGTAGCCTTTTAGCTTTAGTACTTGCTTTGGGTTGGAGTTTTGGCCATGTATATTGTATTTTGGATAGCGGGTGTTAGAAACCTTAATGGGAGTTATTCTCTAACTCTCGTGGTCTTGTAGTGGATATTATGTATATATATATATAATGTACTTATCGTCCTTTGGTGAGAATTTGGCGCGTTTATCGTTTTTGTTATCGAGTCCTGGTGAGAGCTAGGCAAGCGATCCGCTAAGCCCTTTGGTACGCCTCTGGGTACGGTGGGGTCGTCACATTTGTTCCATCAAAATTTGGTGCATGCAGCTCTAATTCCCTCAATATCAAAAATGATTTACCTTATTACCTTCAAATGCTTCCTCAAAACTCGTAAAAGCTTCTCAAGCTACTCATGATCAAGGTCAACACTCACAATCATAGGCAGTGTATCATTCTCTCTAAGGAATGCATACTTGAGATAGTTTGGGAATGGTTTGAGCTTGAGTTGTGGAGCTTGTTCATGTGATGGTGATGGAAGTCCCTTACTTGTCCCTAGGCTTTCATACATATTGCTTCTTTGGTATGGTACTTGAGCAACCAAGTACTTCGTCATTTGTTCAATATCTTCACAGCCTTCCTCTTACATACCTACATACTTCAAACAAAGTCAAGAAAATCACAATCAAGATTGGCTCGACAACACTTCTTGGTTGACTTCTCAATAGTGCCAATAGAGTAAACATGGTCAGCAAAAGAGAGAGACTTTTCATTTAACTCAACGCAAATTCCAGTTCAAATTTACCAACTTGGAAATCAAATTTTCCACGCTTACCATCAATTATGGTATTTGCAATTACCAAAAATGGTCCGCCAAAGTATAAGGGGCATGTTAACATTCTCTTCCATATCCAAAACAACAAAATCCACAAGGATGATAAACATTTGAATTTAATAAGTACATTTTCAAGTACATGTATTGGATATCTAATAGGTCTATTGGCTAGCTAAAAGAAATGTTAGTGCATTTAATCACTCAGTCCTGATCTCCCAACCAAAATTAAAGGAATTAAAGACACACTTACACAAAGATCATAAGATCTTAGAAAATGCAAAATTACCAATGGTGTAAAGGGATTGAGAAACTCCTTGGATCCTACAAATTTGATGGTAATTTATTTTGGATAATGGCACTACATTGCTCTATCAATGCAATTGCCTTGCAGTCCTCCAACTTCATTTTCTTTGTGATTATCTCCTTGAGAAACTTCACAAAGAAGGGAATATGTAAAATAGCATTAGCAAAAGGATTATGAATATGTAACTGCTTAAAAATTTTCATGAACTTTTCAAAATCTTCAATCTTTGGGGAAGTGGTACTAGTGGTGAAATAGGAATAGTCTAGGAAGATGACGATTCACTCACAACTTCTTTTTCCTTACCCTTATCCCCCTCACTCTCTCCTATTTTCTCGCTTACCTCTTGATCTTTTTCCATCACACTTTTCTTTTCTTTTACTTGCTCAAAACACCAGAGGATCAATTGCTTACCTCTATGAAGGGTTATAGTCTAAACATGCTTTCTCAGATTGATCTTGGTTTGCTAGGTGACTCGCATTGATTCCTATTATTCATGGCATTAGCTATTTGTCCAAATTGGACCTCAATATTCCTAAAATATTAATGAATTGGTCCATCCTTTTCTCAATTCTTTTAAACTGTTATGTGGTGGCACTAGCTAGCTCATTAATCTTATCATTGGACATATTAGTTAGTCTCTCAATTGCCAACTTCCAAGCAAGTTTGCTCTCCACAGGTTGTTGTTTTAGTTGAAAGCTAGGTGAATTTGTTGACCTTTGTTGGTTCCTTTGCTCCTTTTATCCAAAATTTAGATGGTTTTGCCATCCCAAATTATAGGTGTTGGATTATGGATTGTTTTAGGGTTCATAGCTATAACTGTTCGAATATTGTTATCGTTAAATGCTTGCACAAACAAATTTATTATGATCACCTCTACACATAGTACAACATGCAACATTTACATTTTGACTAGAACTAAATCCAACTTGCCTATTAAGCATTTTAACCACATTGTTCATCTTAGTATTCGACGTATTCAAACTATCAATTTCATTCATACTTGCGGGTCTCTTAGCATTATCTCAGTTGTTTGCCCATTGATAGTCATTATTAGCCATCTCCTCGATCAACTATTAAGCTCTCTCAGTTGATTTGCCTGTCAAAACTCCACATGCTACTATATCGACACGAGTCATTGTAGGATAATGAGTCCATTATAGAATATCTAAGCTTTAAGCCAATTAGGTAAACCATGGTGTAGACATGTTCATTGCAACTCCAAATCGCTCTCAAGCATTGTACAATATCTCTTCTTTCTAATGACAAAAACTTGTTGTGTCCATCTGAAACTTAGCAGTTTTTCTAGGTGGAAAAAACTCATTTAGGAAAGCCTTTGACAAATTGGTCCAACTAGTGAAAGTGTTGGGCATGTGTGATTGTAACCAAAATCTTAGCTTTGTCTCTTAATGAAAATGGAAACAATCTAACCCTCATTGCTTCAAATTCTTTTGGGAAGACATCGGGGAACTCTTTCACTACTGGCACATTTTCCAACTTCATATTATCCCCAGGTGTATTTATAAGAAAGGCTAGGTACCCCTTAGCCCCACTACTCAACAATTTCCTAACTCGAATCCCCGCAATTAGAGCAGACGAATCTAGTCTACCCCTCACATCTAATTTCAAAGTTACTTCTCCTGAAACACGCAACTCCACTATCTTCATCTTACAATCCAATTGAGTATGGTATCGAACTAACCAATCCATCTTAGGTATCACATCCTATCCCTTAATTGCTAAACTCACTAAGCCTTCCAACAATTTTCTCTCACAAACTCAAATCTCACAATTTCTAAAGATCTCACTAGCAATTAGACATTGATCCCCTGTAGAAGTCTTAACTTCCAAATCAAAAGGTAAAAAATCACACTTTACATCTACACCATTCATGAAGCTAAGATCTACAAAAGAATGGGTCACCCTGAAATCAATTAAAACCCTAGTTAGGCGATGAAAAATAGGGATTGTACCTTTCACCACTTCAGTCGGGTTAGGGATTTGTTGGTTGTCCAAAACAAACACCCTAGCTGGCACTTTTAGTCAGCTCCCTCCGGCACCAAACTGCTTTGAAGCGGATCTAGCAAGCTGTTGTGTATCTCTTCCCTCCTTAGAGGCATTGCGGTAGCTTGCAATCTGATACTCGGCACTACCACAGAGCAGACACTTTCCTTGTTTTCTCCAGCATTTAGCCTCAGTGTGATTCAACTTACCACAATAGCCACAAGTCACACGAGGGGTCACGTCCTGACTAACTTTAGTATTCCCTTTTTCGCTGACCTCACCCACTCTGGCTTTCTCTTGGCTGGGCTCCCGTTGATGGAGCTCCTCTGAATCTTCCCGGTATACTCACTCCTCCAGCCCCTCTTCCCATCTTAAGGGGTTGGGTAGATCTCTCGGACTGTCCAGAGGCATTGCTTGGGTTGCCCTTCTTTCTAGCATGAAAAGCTTTAGATAGAGACTTAGCATTCTCTACCCTCTGGACCTTATCCAAGGCATCAGTAAAAGTGGTAATCTGGGCTGCTGCTAAAGATTCCTGGATTTCTACATTTAACCCTTGGATAAATCTCCTTATCCTTTTATGCTCTATGACCACTAGTTCAGGGATAATTTTGGAAAGTTTGGTGAATCTCTCCTTATACTTGGCCACACTTAATAACCTTTGTTTCAACCTAATAAAGTTGTCCTCCCTTTTTTCTTGTATCATAGGTGGAAGGAAATTGGCATTAAACTCCCTTTCAAATCAAAGTTTTCCCAAATCTAGGGGGTTTGTTCTCTTTCCCATTTTGCCCTAATAATATTCCACCATGAGCGTGCCGCTCCCTCAAGGTGGAAGATGCGCAAAATTTACCTACCTCTTCTCGACATAATTTAGGGTGGTAAAGATCTTAACCATACGCTCAAACCAATTTTCCGCTGCTTCAAGGTCAGAACCTCCGTGAAATCTTGGTGGGGCGAATTTCAAGAAACATTCTAGGGCTCTATCTTCACCCCTCTAGTGGTTTCCAAGTTGGTTGACTGGTTCAGGGCCCTGACGCTCAGCTAAACGCTTAAGGACATCTGTTATACGATTAAGGGCCGTAGCCACTTCGTCCCCTTCATTCCTAGGGTTTTGATTCGGACGGGTCACTGATCCCTCATCTCCCAGGAGGGGTTGTCAAACCCATGCCCACGACCCTTCTATGCGTCCTCATCGGTCCATTTTTAAAGCAAGAGACTAAATGCATAAATAAATGAGGGCAAATAAGTATAGAAACTTAAAAGCATAAGTAAGTTCCATGAACACTTAAAAATTAAAACATACTTCTTTACATAATTAGAAGTCACATTACAACTCAAAAAATCATAAACAAGTTAATAATGTCAAGTACAGGACATAGGCAACCAAGTGCCTCAAAAATATAGGGTTACATGCAACAGAGATACAAAAGACCTCAAGGCGAGCACCACCTCTTCTATGTCCTTAGCAAAAATTAAAGGATCAAAAGATCACTAATCGGTGTGGGCCGAGCTAGTGGACCCTACATCTTCAGAAGGATCCTCCTCGAGTTCCTCCTCTACGGGCTCTATCCCATCATCATCACCAGGGGCAGCATCCTCAGGTCCTCCTCCATCTATGCCATTGACCACTCGCTCAGTTAGGGTCACACATTCATCCATGATACCGTCGACGCGGTCTCGCACCTCCTCTACTACCCTAATAAGGCACCTCTTGGTCGCCTGAAACTGAGCGTGGGAGGCGTCAGCCCTCTGATGCTTCTCAAGAACCCTAGCCTCCAACTCCTGAATCCTGGCAGCCTGGATCTGCTCTACAGTCGTAAGTCTATCCACCTCCTCTTGCAGTTGCCTATTAATCCTAGTCAAAATCCTCCTCTAACAATCAATCGATAGGACTACAATGTCGGGGTAGGTATGTGTCCTCCAACACTCGCAATCCCGCCTAACTCTGGTCATAGGATTATAGGCCATACGAGCACCCCCCAGACTTACTCGGTAACCAACCACAGGTTGAAGGTGTCTAGGCACATTATCATCACCATTATAATCCATAACCTACAAAAACAAACTCAATTAGAACTCAATCAAACTTAAGTACTCTTAACACTTAAATATAAATAATAACTATCTTCTAACATTTCTTTCTACCCTACTAAACTCACAAATAGCTTAACAACTCTAATTCTAACTGTGAGGGCTCTCAAATTTTTTATCTTTTTTGAAAAATAAATAATAATGATAATAATAATTATTTTACTTGATTGAACAAAATTAGTAGTATATTTGATTACTCAGTATTTGTTTTACGAATAGTAAGTTTTTATTTGAAGTACTTGTCCGTTTTCCTGTCGGCCAGCGTTAAGTGTTAACTTTTAAGACGTGACATGAAGTTTAATTTTAAGATGAAAACTAGAGTATGCAAAGATAATTAATGATATGTGGAATGAATTCTAAAGAGACTAGAGGGAGCTATAGTGTAAAAAGAGAAAGTTGTGGATAAGATAAGATTACATTAGATTTTGGACCAATAAGAATGAGACATGTGGCATAGTGCTGGATAACTCCTATATAAGCCAAAATACAAGGCTTGGACTTCATTTTTCTCTTCTTCTTCCCTTCATTACAGCCGACAAGAGAGAGAGAGAGTAGAGAAAGAGGCTTCATTCCTTCTTCATCTTCCAATCTTGAACCAAAATACTTGAGATTCATCAAAGTCTCCATCGTGTTCTTTTTCTTTTTCTTCACAGCCGAGGGAGAGAGGGAGAAAACTGAGAGAGAGAGAAAGAGAGAGAGAGAGGGAGCTGCTACCTTTGTGTTCTTGAATATTTTGAAAGAAATCACGAAGTAGACGAGGAGATCTTCGGCTATTCTTGAGGAAATTTGAAGGAGAAAGTTTGGGAGGAAACTTTAGAGGGAATATCACTAGCTCTTGCTTGATCTTGAGGTAAAATCTAAAACTCACTTAGATCCTTTAATTTTAGCCATGAAAATAGTAGATCTTCTTGATTTGAAGATGATCTATGGTGGGTATAGTAAATTATTTGAAAATATAGCACTAGATGTGCTTATGGCTAAACTACTAGTATAGATCTTGATTTGTTGGTTAGATCTTGTTTAAAATTGGTTGTCGATACCATAGGGCTAATGATTGATGAAGCCCATATGGATTTGAGTAAGATTTTGTTTGTTTTATGGTTGAATCTTGGAGAAAATTTTATGAGAAACTTGAGAAAATGGACTGTGTGCTAGTCGAATGAAAACTGGAATTTCCAACTTTGCTTTTCAAAATTTCTTGATGTTTCTTGGGTTGGTTTCACTTAAACAACTTGGTACTATAAGTGTATGTTAGATTTGAATCAAAACTATGAGTTTTTGAGGAAAGAAACCATTTTTCTCCAACTTGCCACGTTTTGAAAATTTTCTCAGGGTTGCCTGCGCAGTTTTTGAAAAATGAGCATAACTTGATGTAGAAAAATCACATTTGAGATTTGTCTATTGCGTTGGAAACTAGACTTAGAGACCTTTGAACCCTATAAATTTTTGAGTTTAATTCATCTTCTAAAATTCCCAGTAAATCCGTAAATTTGACTAATTTTCAACTCTGTTTTGTTCGGATGATTGTGAAAGCTGCAAATTGAAGTCAAAATTTGATCTATTTATGGACTTAATCTTACAAAAGTGTCTTCTGGACAATTTTAGTACTTCAACTCTATTTTCCAAAGGTATAAAGTTCATGATTTTTGGACTTACAAAACTCCAGATATGATTTTTCAAATAAGATCACACAAGCTAGAAAATCTCTGATTTTGAAGTAAAAGTGTATCTTTGGAACTTCCAACTTCACTTTGGGAATGTTGATCCATTTTGCATTTAAATTCATGAATAAAAACAAGGTTTCTTATGGATTGAACTTCTTAATTCAAATAATGGTTTCGAAAGGCTTTGATCATTTCTTTTCACTAGTAATCGATTTCAACGTAGACCAACATCTTTGACCAAAAACTATGAATTTGAGGGCTTGAAGCCATTTTCTCTCTTTGTGTAGCTTGCTAGAATTCTTGTAGTTTTCATCCATATCTTTAATCTAGAATTCCCCTTATTCTTGGTTGTTAAGTGAAATAAACTCGAAACCCTCTTCAGTGTCGCTTTAGTTGATCAAGTGAGTAATTTTCCCTTCTCGTTTGATAAGTAACCTAGTGTATACATGAGCGATGGTTTAAGGGGGGGAATTGGTTAGAGATGATTTGCTATAAGTGATCAGTGGTTGTAATTGCCTCAGGTGCTCAAGAGGGTTACGAGGGGAATTCCGAGGTGGACGGGTGA
Organism: Gardenia jasminoides; assembly: GCA_013103745.1. Classification (NCBI taxonomy): domain Eukaryota; kingdom Viridiplantae; phylum Streptophyta; class Magnoliopsida; order Gentianales; family Rubiaceae; genus Gardenia; species Gardenia jasminoides. The sequence continues at coordinate 14,844,166 of CM023099.1, forward strand.
AGGACTTGCTTGCTTGATTGCATTTTTGTGAGTGTTCCAACTCTTTTCTCAAATGAAAAATCTTGCTATTGTTTGCAAAGGAATGATTTGTTGAAATGATTTATGACTAATTTGTATGCATTCCAACTTCTTTTCCATATGAAATGTTTTTATTGTTGCCAATGATCTATGAAATGATTTACTTGCGTTTGCCTTGAGTTTTGTTGTCGAAGCGGAGTTATGTGCTACGTCCAAATAGGATGGAGTCACCTCTAGAGATCCGTCCCAACACTTGAAATTGTAAATCTTGATTCTGGATTTTGACAATTACAAAACAATTGAAGAAATCAATCTAATATTTTCCATTGAGAAATTTGGCAACTCAGATCATTGGTGCAAATGGTGAAATTGAAGAACTCAATCAAAAAGGAGTAAATGATATTAAACTCTATCGGACGTTCAATAGCACATATTGGACATCCGATAAAAGTCGAGAACTCTCCATTGGACATTCATCTTGAGGCACTGGATGTTCGAAAGACAGGGGGAGTATCGGACACTCGTATTAGATGCGTATCAGCATCACCGGACGTCCGATCGAATTCAAGAAAATTTCTGAACTCTCTGACCAGTGTCAAACGCAGGATACATCGAACGCAGAAAAATGCATCGGCCATCCGATAAAGATTGAAACAATTTTTCAGATGATGGCACCAGACGCATAACATTGTATCGAACGTCCGACAGCTCTAACGGCTAGTTGACTCTTCAGCTGCCTTCTATCTGTTGACAACTTTTATCAAGGCACTTTTTGATCTCCTTTAAATAGAGTCTTGTCTGAACTTCAAAGTAACTTTTGAACACTGAGATTTCAAGTTCTTAAGAGTAATTTTAGTAGAAAATACTCTTCTAGTAAGATTTATAGTTCTTTGAGCGTAAGTTATTATGCAAGCATTTCATTTATGATTAAAATCTTCAGTAGTGTAACTTTGTGAGGGTTGTCTGGAGTGATTGTAAAATTTCCTAGTTTGACCGAGTGTTGCTTGGGGTAAGGAGGAAGTGAGCCGTCCATTGTACACAAGATTGATTGAATTTCATCAAATTGAAGTTGCTTGTGTTGAGAATTGTTCTTCAAGCTCAAGAGGAGCTTGGTAGACAATTGGTTTGCATACTCTCATTCCTTTTTACAGCTTACTTTACAATTCATCTATTGCTTATATCTTCTATCTTGCTTGAATTCTATTGTTCCTTCATTGATAAATCTATTGTGTAAAAGGTTACATTTCCTATTGTGAAAAAGGGGCATCATAAATTGATTAATTTTTAATCAACCTAATTCACCCCCCTCTTAGGTTGTCTTTGGGCCTTACAATTGGTATCAGAGTTTGGTCTCTAGGATCAAGTTTAACCGCTTAGAGTAAAGCTGACAACTAACAATGCTATGTTTGTAGAAAGACAATCGGTAACTAGACCACCTATGTTCAATGGATCAAACTATGTTAGATGGAAGGAACGCATGATTATCTTCTTACAATCTATTGCTATTGATTTGTGATTTATTGTTAATGAAGGTCCATACACTGCCACCATTGATGATCCTATTACTCATGTTCCTAGGCTAAAAACAAGAAATGAATTAACTCATGAAGATAGAGCTAATCTCACTTCAAATGCTAAAGCCATGAATGTTTTATATAGTGCATTAGATACAAATGAATCTATTAGAATTAAAGGATGTAAATCAGCTAAGGAAATTTGGGATAAGTTGAGGGAAATTCATAAAGGTAGTGAAGATGTAAGAGAACAAAAGAAATCTATTTTGGTCACCAAATATGAATCATTCAAAATGGAGCCTCGTGAAAATGTAGATGAAATGTATTGCAGATTTAATGATCTCATAAAAAATTAGAAGTGTTAGACAAGGAATATACACTAGGTGAGAAAAATAGAATACTTTTGAATACTTTACCTAAAGAATAGGAAAGTAAAGCGACTTCCATTGAAGAGGCAAAGGACTTAACCTCAATGTCCATTGAATCTCTTATAAACTCTCTAACATCTTATGAGTTGAAGCTTAAGAGCAAAGAGCAGGATGAAGAAGATGCGAGGGCAAAAAGGAGTATTGCTCTAAAAGCATCCCAAGATGAGGGTGATTCGGCCTCATTGGATGATGAAGACATGGATGGTGATGATAGTGATCTTACTCACATCACCAAAAGCTTTAAGAAAATCCTTAACAAAAAGAGATTCAGAAAAAGAGGACCTAGCAATCAAAACCCCAACCAATTCAATACAAAATACCAGGCAAGACAGGATGCAAACAAAAAGTAGGGGGATAAATGCTTTGAATGCGGATATTTTGGACATTATGCAAATGAATGTCCAACGAGGAAGAAGAAAGAATGAAGGAATGAAAGGAAGCCAAGATTCAACAACTTCCAAATCACTTGGAAAGAGTGTAATTCGGAAGGAGAAATAGAAGAAGAAGAAGAATTTGCACAAATAGCTTTCATGATAATTGGAGATAATGAGGTAACATTTTATAATCCTCAATCTGAAAGTGATGATGATGATGATGATCTTAAATCATTTGTTGAAAAATTGCATGATAGCTTGAAAGAATCTTATGCTAGGAACAAGGAATTAAAACAGAAAATCACTTTTCTCCTACTAGATAATGCAAATCTGTTTCAGGAAAATAAAAAGCTGAAATATGACAACGATTGCTTGATAAGAGCTGAAATTGAGTTACAACATGAACTTGATAGAAAAACAAATCTTTGTGAAATGTTGAAGGAAAAACAAAGTAACTTGAAAAGAAGAATGGATAGTCTAGACATGCTTCTTCAACATAAGAAACAAAACTGCTTTCCAAGAAATGAATTGAAACCTCATTTCAATGCTTATGAAAGAAAACTAACATTTAGTGCAAATGAATTCACAATTTATAGAAGGAAAGGAGTAAGATTTATTAAACCAATTCATATGAATAACCCTACCATTATGTGCAGCTTTTGTTGTCAAGAAGGTCACATGAAGCATGATTGTTATGTGAAAAAAAACATGAAAGAGGCATGAAATGTATGTGGTTAGTTAAACATGATACTAACTATCAAGGAACCAAAAATTAAAGGGTACCAAATCTGTTTATCTTTTGTGTAGGTGAACATGGGGAAAATCGTGAAGGAATCAAAATGGTTTATAGATAGTGGATGTTCAACACACATGACTGGTGATCCATCTCAATTTGTGAAACTCAAGTCAAAATCGAGTGGAAAGTGACATTTGGTATCCATACCAAAATTTACCCAAAAATTCTCACGGGAAGATAGTTTTCAAAATGTACAAATTGTGCTAGACATTTCACAACCAAATCTGGAAAACTTGATTCCCTACTTCCAAGAGTTTTCAACGTACCCAAACTACCACCAATTGACCCCATTTTTGAAACCAATCTTGTAACAATCTTCCTTCGACTAATGAAAGTGAAAAGGAATTTTAATTGAAAGTAGCTTCAAAACAGAACAAGGAACTCGGCCAGCCACATTCTTCCAAAAATTCCAGATTTTTCAACTACTTCTCAAACCAAATTGTAACACCATTTGAAAAGATTTTTGTGAGGGAAAAAAAAACAACTTAAAGATTGAATTTTAAGCTCCCAAAACAGCCTTTAATTGGTGAAAATCACAGCCATGAAAACAGAGGGAAAAACATGATGAGTTTTGGTCCATTGCTCTCTCTCTCTTTCTCTTAATTTTATCCTTAGGGTTTCTTCCATGATAAGCTAGCAAAACCCAAACATACTTGCATAAATTCATTCGAAATTCATACTAACAACCATCAACATATATATATATATATATATATATATATATATATCTGTGTGTGTGTGTGTGTGTGTGTGTGTGGGAATTCCAAGAGCCCACTTCACAACATCATCCAACTTCTTCAAAGTAAGTTCCAAAGCATTAAAAGGGGCAATAAAATTCCTAAGCTAAAATCATCCAACAAATACTCAATACTTCCATAAATAAACCAAAAATCATATATAGAACCTAATTAAATCTGAAATTTCAAAAATTTGATGTGCATTGAAGATTTACCTTTCAAACAATCAAACCCTAGCTCAAAATTCCCAAGAAATGCTCCAATGTTCAATCCTAGTAAACTTCCCAAGTAGTTCTTGCTTCCTAGAGCTCCCTTGGTTGATTTCCTTCCTCCAATTGAAAATGGCAGCAACCCACAGCCTCTCCTCTGCCCAGATTTTGGTTCGGCCAGCCCCAACCAATAGCTCCTCTCGGTTTCTCCCTCTCCCTCCTTCAAGCTCTTGGTTTGCTCAAGAAAATGGAGGAAATGGAGGTGATGGCTTGGGTGACCTTGCTTGAGCTTCTTAGGGTGGGTTGAAGTCTAGATGAAGAAGCTTTCTTGCCCCTCTTTCCCTTCTCTCTCTCGGCTCACAACTCTCTCTCCCTCTCTCTCTCTTCTCGGCTGAAACCACAAGAAAGGAGGGTTGGAGTGGAAGTGGAATTTGAAGCTTTTGGTTGGCTATGGAGTTTGAGTTGATAAGGAAGAAGATGAAGCTTCCCTTGGCTCTCTATCTCTCTCTTGTCTCTTGGCTCTCACAGGGGAAGAAAGGAAAGAATTGAAAGCCTTTTCATTGTTCATAATTGACCAAGAAACAAATCCACTCTTGCCCCAATAGTGTTCACTATTCAAGCCACTCCCTCATGTTTTTATGTTCCCACTTAGTTTATCTGCTACAACTAACTTGTCCAACTTATTTCTATCTCATTTCTAATTCTTTAAAGCCTACTCATAGTCTAATCTTTCACCAAAAATTAAATTCCTCGACACGGCTCAAAAATTGAAACTTAACGCCAATCGGGCAAACTTTGGAATTTTAATCAAGTAAAAATCATCTAACTATGAAAAATGTAAACTTCATAATTAAAAATCATGAAATTTCGTATAAACACATAACTTACTTATTTTCACAATTATTTCATAATAATTTTTTTTGAATGATACACAAAAATAAGAAAGAAAATAATAATAATGAAAATAAGATAATAAATTTTGAGGCCTTCACATGGGTATCTTGGTTTAGTAAGAAACAAAATGCTATTTCTTTGTCTACAATCGAAGCGGAATATGTTACCGCTAGTGCATGTTGTGCTCAATTATTGTGAATGAAACATACCTTGAATGATTTTGGTTTGTTGTATGATAATATGCCTGTTTACTATGATAATACAAGTGCCACCCCCTCCATTACCTCAGTTTATTGATGATGAAGCCAGAGAAAAGTTTGCATTCATTTTGCAAAAGGCTTCATTATTCAAAGATCAATCAACCCTTCTGAATTCCATAGGATTGATCTTGATTCTGCTCTTAAACTTTTTAAATCCCAGAAATGGTCTCACATTATCACAATGCCTAATGTTTTCTATCCTGAAATGCTTTATCAGTTCTTTGCTAATCTTAGAAAAGGTACTGAACGTCATGAAATAAGATCATGTGTAAATGGCATAGAGATTATTTTTGATCCTGATATTGTGAATCAGATTTTGAAAACTGCCATTGAACCGGGTTGTCGAAGTAAAATTGTAAAATTTTTCTCTTATAAAGGAAATCCGACCACCATTCACCATTTTAATGCTGAAAAACTAATGACATACTTTTACTCTCTATTCTAAACTCCTGTTGATGCAAAATTGGAAGATCTTTCACTGAAAAATTTGATCATTTTCTCTATTATTCCAATCTGCTAGTTCCCATTGATAATCATCGAACTGCTGCCAACAAGATGGAACTGTATCTGTTCTACTATTTTGTTGAAAAAATTCGCATAGATTTTGGTTTTGTCATGTGCAAATTCTTGTTAAAGTTAAGCACTAATACTCGAAGGAAGTTGTCTTATAGAAAGTTTTTAACTCCAATCTTTGAGCATTTCAAAATTCCTATTACTGAAGTATGTCCTAAGGACACTTCTACCTCTATTTTCACAAAATTCTACTTTGAAAGGAAAAATTTACGCTTTTTTGATGGTCAGTGGTTTACCAAAGAAGCAGCTTCTAAGTCTCGTTCTAACGTGGTCATGACACACCTATTACTCCGACACCACCCAATCATTTTCGTTTCACCCGATCCCTCTATCCATTCTAGAAAATCTTCTTCTAAAACCAATTCCTCTTAGTTTGAAGTAGTTGAGTTGCTGAAAGAGCTTAAGGATCATGTTACTCTTCTTGAACATGGTCTCATGCTCACCATGACTCTCGAGCAGCAATCTGAGTTCTTGGATAAGAAAAATCTTTTAATTCTCGCTGCTATGGTTGAGGATGCTTCATATGCAAAGGAACCGCATCCTGATCCTAATTAAGCTACTACGGATGTTCAAACTCCTCATCGTGATCCCTCCACTTCTGAGAAGGGCAAAGAACCAGCCACTGCTGAACCTAAAGAAGAAGATGATGAAGATACTGAAGAGGAAGACCATTCTGCATTTCGTATTAGTAGAAGAAGGCCAGGATCTAAGGCTGCATTCACCTTTTAGGTACCTTAGGATTATTTGCATTTCACTATTAGGATGCATCTTCTCTGTTTTGTTCCCTTTTATCAATGGATGAAGTGTGTAATGTATTAAGTACTTTGCTACTTTCATTATTAGATATTTTGGATATTAAGTATTTTACTAATTTCTATATTCTGTTATTGTTGTGTGTATATGGAAATTGTGGTATTGATACTGATGATTATGATGGTTGATAATGCTGTATGGTGATATTGGTATTGGTTTTAGATTTCTGATATTGGACTTGTGAAACATTTGGTATTGAAGATTTCTACTATTTGAAATTGTGCAGCATTTGGTATTGCAGATTTCTACTATTTGGAATTGTGACATATTTGGTATTAAAGATTTCTGTCTAGTTTGTTGGTTTCTAATATTGCTGCTCCTTTGATTCTTTTTGATATGACAAAAAGGAGGAGAAGGTTATAATGGCTTGGATAAATTTGATCAAAAATATGGTTGATTTAGTAAGGGAGAGTTATATTTAATTGGCTTGGATATGGTCAAAATTTTTTTGAATGCTCAGTTTATATAAATTATGCTCAAAATATAAGTTGTGTACCATTTACAAAATGAGGGGGAGTTATATATGTTTTCCTTATCAAAAGTTTTCATTTTACCAAATGAATTCAATTGTTTTGTCATCATCAAAAAAGGGGAGAATGTAAATCTTGATCCTGGATTTTGACAATTACAAAAAATTGAAGAGATCAAATCTAATGTTTTCCATTAAGAAATTTGGCAACTCAGATCATTGGTGTAAATGGTGAAATTGAAGAACTCAATCAAAAAGGAGCAAAGGACATTAAACTCTGTCGGACGCTTGATAGCACGTATCGAATGTCCGATAAAAGTCGAGAACTCTCCATCGGACACTCATCTTGAAGCACCGGACATCCGAAAGACAAGGGGAGTATTAGACATTTGTATCGGATGCATATCAGCATCACCGGACGTTCGATCGAATTCAAAAAAATTTCGGAACTCTTTGACCAGTGTCGGACGCAGGATACATCGGATACAGAAAAATGCATCGGCCATCCGATATGTGACAGCCCCACTTCTCCCTAGAGCGTACCCTAAGGTGTCCGTGGACCGCCTGCCTAGCTCTCGCCAGGACTCACTCACAGAAAAATGCATCGGCCATCCGATATGTGACAGCCCCACTTCTCCCTAGAGCGTACCCTAAGGTGTCCGTGGACCGCCTGCCTAGCTCTCGCCAGGACTCACTCACATAAATATCGCTAAAACATTAGGCTAATATTCAAATCACAAATCTAATCTCAACAATAACTTACAATCACATTACACCATCCTTACAATCTCCAAATTACATAAAATACTTATCAAACGTTCAAATTCTCATAATACAACAGCCCTCGGAATCACAATCCACGTTTGTCACATCAATACAAAAGCAAACCCTAACTCTAAGGGTTGGCTCCTTCACTTGGGTTCTCGATCCCTGTTAAAGAAAACAATTTGGAAAGAGTGAGCTAAAAAGCCCAGTGAGTTCCAAAACACTTACAATTCACGTAAAACAGTTCAAACCATATTTCAAGTATACAATTTAGATCAAGTAAATAAACACTTCAATGGATATCACTCGTACAATTACTCGAGGGACATTGCCCATCAAGGTAGACTACTAGTCAAGGGACTTCGCCCAAGACATCACAAACTAGTCGAGGGTATCCACCCTACGACGTCACTTTATTTCATTGAAACTAGTCGAGGGTATTCACCCTACGACGTCGCATACTAGTCGAGGGTACTTCGCCCTCTGACGCCTCTTTATTTCACGAAACTAGTCGAGGGACTTCGCCCATCGACGTCACATTAGTTCATTGAAACTACTCGAGGGACTTCACCCAACGAAGTAGACTAGTCGAGGGATTTCGCCCAACGACATCACAATCTTTCACTGAAACTAGTCGAGGGACTTCACCCAACGAAGTCACAATCTCTTCATTCACTATTTCACTGATAGAGCATTTCACTCGGAAATAATAGTCAATCACTTCAATAAATCATTCCTTTAAAAAGGAGTCGAAACACTGGCAGATCTTTCATAAGTTATTTCACTGGTAAAAGCATTTTACTTGGAAATAGCGGTAAATCATTTCTTTGTAAATACTAACAAATCCTTTCAACAAATCATTCATTTACAAACCATGGCAAGATTTTCATTTAAAGAGAGAGTTAGAACTCTCACACGTATAGGACACTGCCAAACACTTTCACAATACTTTTATTTCAAATAAAGGTAGGTGCGATGAAGTACACACTACCCCACTTAACAATTTGAAAATCCAAATTCACGTCAAATCACTTGACCAACACAATTTGAATCATTTCCACATAAACATTTTACATACACTGAAACTCACTACCCCATTCGAGGGTTTGAAAACTATGCTTCACTTCAAAATCACTTCACTAAACACAGTTGCAATCATTTTCACATAATCACATAACAAGTATGGGAACTCACCGAAATAGTAGGGTTCGGCTTCTACGTAAGGATCAAATTCACTTCCTTGCACACTCCCTACAACAATTTCAAAAACGATAATTAAGATTCACTTCTTTACTTATTAACTAAAACATTTCACTTTCACTTCATAGTTTCCAATCCATATTTTTCCCAAAATCTCACAAGGAAAAACATTCATTTTACATGATACGCGTTTCAATAAATCTTTTGAAGATCTTTATATCATTTCAAATATGACATGTCACCGATGTACTCACCAAACACTATTTCACATTTTCTTTAATAAAACACTTAGGTGAGGTTTATCACCTCAAAATCACTTTTATCACAAAGCTCAACACTCACTCTTCGACAATATTTTAATATAACTTTAAAACACTTCAAACCATATCTTTATTTTCAAAATTCATTAAATTTAGCCACAATACTTTAAAACCCTCAAATTCTCTCAAACGACATTTTTCACTCAAGAATTCATGAGAAATTTCTCTTTTCATCTTTTAAAACTCATACACTCATAAATGAATATAACATATATTTTCTTAATCAGAAATTCATCACCGATAACCACAAAGTCTCGAAATCAAACATAAAAGTTACCAAGCATGGGTTTGGCCATCTCATACATTTTTCTATCACCATTTCCAACAACAAAGCCCTACTTTCTAACCATATCATGATAAATTTCACAAATAACATACAAATCCCAATCAGGTCCTCAAGTCCGCTACCTAAAGGCCACCTCAAGACCGCTACCTAGGTTGGGATTTCAAGAGCCCAACTTCATCACTTCAACTGTAGCCATTTTTACCAAAGTAAACCACAGATCTACGATATTTAATACTAATAAAGCTACATCTAATAGTTTCGAAACTTATACCTTCAGATCTATCAAGATCTAGCAAGATCCAACACGATCTCTCGAGCTCCTCTTCAAACAAGTTGTTTCCAAGCTTAGAGACACCCAAAAACTTCGATCTTAGCCCAAGATCTTCAAACTTTGCTGATGATTTCCAACACCAAGCTCAAGGTTAAGTTCAAGACAAACCACCCAAGCTTTCCTTCCCTTTCTTCTCTCTCTCTCCAATTCGGATCTTCCCCCCTCTTCTTCTCCCTTCACACGGCTGCCATGATGGAGGAAATATCACCCAAATCCTTCACCAAAGATCCAAACTTCAAGTGGCTAGATGAAGTAGAAATTGAAGTTCAAGCCTCAAGCTTTTCCCTCTTTTCTTCCTCAAGAAAATCGGACCACTCCTCTCTCTCTCCCCTCTCTCATGGCTGCCAAGATGAAGAAGATGATGGTCTTCAATGGTGGCTTGATGAATCAAACAAGAAGGAAGAAGAAATGGAAGAACTTGGAGCTTTCTCTCTCTCTCTCTTTCCCTTCAATCTCTCGGCCACTCTCTCTCTCTTTGCTCCAAGATTGGCAGCTGAAAAGTGAAGCTCAAGAGGCCAAAAAGTCAAGACAAAAGGGGACAAAAAGTGGCCATTTCCTTAATTTAAGGAAAAGTGCCTTTTTGGGCACTTTATGTCACGTCGCGCGTGACAGTCTAACTTACACTGTTTTACTCCATTCCAACACTGTCCAACCTTAATAATATTTCTATAATATCACTACATATGCTCGATTTCAACTTAAAGTCACTAATCACGCTCCGGTACAAAATTAAACACTTAATTCGACCAAAACCAAACACCGGCAAATAATTCGTTTAAAATTCTCTAAATTGAAAATATTCACTTTAAATATAAATTCACTCGTATTTCGATTAATAAACACAATATAAATACTATTTTGTATTTTTAAAATAATTCTGAATTTTGAGGCCCTCACACGATAAAGATTGAAACAACCATTCGAACAATGGCACCAGACGCATAACATTGTATCGAACGTCCGACAGCTCCAAAGGCTAGCTGACTCTTCTGCTACCTTCTATCCGTTGTCAACCTTTATCAAGGAACTTTTTGGTCTCCTTTAAATAGAGACTTGTTTGAATTTCAAAGTAACTTTTGAACACTGAGATTACAAGTTCTTAAGAGTGATTTTAGCTAGACAATATTCTTCTAATAAGATTTGTAGTTCTTTGAGTGTAAGTTAGTGTGTAAGCATTTCATTTGTGATTGAAATCTTCACTAGTGTAGCTTTGTGAGGGTTATCCGGAGTGATTGTAAAATTTCCTAACTTAACAGAGTGTTGCTTTGGGCAAGGAGGAAGTAAGCTTTCCATTGTACATAAGATTTGTTAAATTTCATCAAATTGAAGTTGTTTGTGTTGAGAATTGTTCTTCAAGCTCAAGAGGAGCTTGGTAGACAATTGGTTTGCATACTCTCATTCCTTTTTACAGCTTACTTTACAATTCCTCTATTGCTTATATCTTCTATCCTGCTTGAATTCTATTGTTCCTTCATTGATAATTCTATTGTGTAAAAGTTTACATTTCCTATTGTGCAAAAGAGGCATCATAACTTGATTAATTTTTAATTAACCTAATTTACCCCCCGCTTAGGTTGTCTTTGGGCCTTACAGAAATGTTTACCTGAGTGGATCTATGTGCTACATTCTTGGAGACAGGAGCCACCTCCCGAGATCCATCTCAACACTTGAAATGTTTACATGAGCAGAGCTATGTGCTACGTCCTTGGAGACGGGAGTCACCTCTAGAGATCCGTCTCAACACTTGAAATGTTTAGTTGAGCGGAACTATATGCTACGTCCTTAGAGACGGGAGCCACCTCTAGAGATCCGTCTCACTCCTTGAAATGTTTGCTTGAGCGGAGCTATGTGCTATGTCCTTAGAGACGGGAACCACCTCTAGAGATCCATTTCACTCCTTGAAATGTTTATCTGAACAGAGCTATGTGCTACATCCTTGGAGACGGGAGCCACCTCTAGAGATCCGTTCAGTAATGATGTTTGTGGCACTGTTTCCTTTGAGTTAATTATGTTATATGTCAATCATGATTTTGATACATATAGAAATGTCAATGTGTTGTGCATGCCTTGGAATCTCATTGAGCGAAAGCTCACCCCGTTTTTAATATATTTTCTTCAGGGGCCAAGCACTTGGTCTAGTGACGTGGCAAATTGGCGGTAGATTGAGACTGTGGGTGATTATATTAGTGATCTTTTCAAAATTGTTATTTTAATGCAAAAGTATGGAATATATGAACTTGGGCAAGTTTGGCTTTTGTAATCTAATAGTGATTCTATGTTTATGGATTGTATGCTTAAAGGAAAAAGTATGAGAGATAAGCTTCTAAGAGTAACTTTCACCATTTTTCTTATGTTGAAGCTATGTTGATGTTATGAATTTGTAATCATTGATTTGCGCTGGAATTAGAAGCTTTCCTTGTAAGAAGTTCTTGAATTAAGGGATATGATGACAATTAGAGTTTAAAATTCATGGAGATTTATGGGCGAATGATTTTGTGAGTGTGGGGTTATATAAATGGTGATTTGTTGATGATGTTGAGTTTACAATATGATGGATAAGTTGTTAAGAAACTTTGAACCAAGTATTAATGATATTGTACATTGGACTTTAACTTAAACATGAGGAATGTAAATTATTTTTGGACTCATGATATAGGGCAAAGGTGAAAGCTAAACCAATGCTTGCCTACTTTTGTACATGACCCTTGATTTTGTTAAGGCATGATGAAAAAATTCTGTATAGAACTTGATGATATGATGTGTGAAATTGTGCCAAATTGCCTTTGGTTTTCAAACTTGCAACTTATCGTGCTTTATTCCATGACTATTATGCTTATTTAGACTTGTACTCTGTATGTGTGAATTATGTCAAATTCTACTTAATTCTATGAGCCTTCAAATTCTCATATTCATTTTCAAGATGATAGTATGTATGATTTCGTATATATATGTATCTAGGTTTGTGAGTGAATGGAGGGTAGAAGACATGTTAGAGGTCGAGACCATGACCCTAGGCAACCCCGTGGGTTAGGGGGTGACCAAGAGGTTGAGAGTAGTCATAACCAAGTGTTGAGGGATAATGCCAGTGACCAAGTGACTGCGACCATTCAATTTATGACGGGGTTAGCACGGCTAGTGGACCAACAAGGCCAAAACCCCAATAATTTTCCGAGAAACCCTGTGAGCCCTGAGGGGTGTAAGGATAGAGCTTTAGAAAGGTTCTAGAAATTCTCCTCTCTTAAGTTCCTTGGGGAGTCCAACCCTGAAACAGCGGAGGGCTGGCTTGAGAGAATGGAGGATATATTTGCAACTCTAACATATACTGAGGAAAGGCAAGTGACGTTCGCCGCCTTCCAGTTGGAGGGAGCGGCGCGGTCATGGTAGAACATTATAAGGGTTAAGTGGGAGAGAGAACAAACTTCTAGGACTTGGGTGAATTTTGTGAGGGAGTTCAATGAAAAATATCTCCCACCTTTGATTCAAGAGAAGAGGGAAGATAATTTTATAAGGTTTCGACAAGGTGTTCTTAGTGTGGTGGATTACGAAATTCAATTCACTAGGTTGTCTAGGTTTGTGTCGAAATTGGTGGCAACGGAGCCGAGAAGGATTAGACGATTTATTCAGGGATTGAATGTGGAGATTTAGGAAGCCCTAGCGGCAGCCCAAGTCAATACCTTCACCGAGGCCCCAGAGAAAGCTCAAAGGGTTGAGAGTGCAAAGTCCCAAGTAAAAGTCTTCCAAACTCAAAAGAGAGGTGCACCAAGTGCTGGTATAGAGTATAGTGACAATGCTTCACCTTTGTTTAAAGTGGGATGAGGGGCAAGAAGATTTAGACTTTCTGGATTGTATGGAAGTATCTCACTGAGAGAAATTCACTCGAGGGGAGGTCAGTCGAGAGGAGCCCAGGATGGGTGAGGGTTACAAAGAAATACCCCACAAGGAGTCCAACTGCCCAGTTCCCATGTGGGTTGTAAATTCTGTGGGAAATTAAGTCAAACTGAGAATGATTGCCGGAGGAAGGAAGAGAAATGTTTTCGGTGTGGGAGTTCAGAGCACCAGAGGTCTACTTGCCCACTTATGGTTGAGAAGAGGAATGAAACCCAGCAGCCGGCCAGATCCAATACTAGGCCATTTAGTATGGGGAGTAATAGACCAAGAGCGCTGGCTAGAGTTTACGCAATAGCCCAGTATCAAATACATGGTCCGTCGAATAATGTGGAATGTATGATTCCTATTTTCCCCATTGCTTAGCTAAGATTTTAAAAAGATTCTGGTGTTAGCCCTGCATTCATGAGAAATATTGAGGTGAAATTGAGGAGCTATCTTATAAAATTGGAAGTGAGACCCACTGAGGACTAATATTTAGTTGCTAATATGATCTTTAGGGATTGTGAGGTTTAGGTTGATGAGCGAGAAGTCTTGGTCGTTTGGTCGTTAAGAGTTATGACGACATAATGGAGATAGACCCTAAAGTGCGAGGATGGATAGAGAATTTCGAGGGTGAAATTCTTTTAAGGGAGAAAGGATGTGAGGGCTCTCAAATTTTTATCTTTTTTAAAAAATAAATAATAATGATAATTATAATTATTTTACTTGATTGCACAAAATTAGTAGGAGCATTGGGAAAACGAGGATAACTTGATGTAGAAAAATTAGATTTGAGATCTGTCTATTGCGTTGGAAACTAGACTCAGAGATCATTGAATCCTGTAAATTTTAGATTTTAATTCATTTTTACAATTTCCAGTAAATCCGTAAAGTTGACTGATTTTTAACTTCGTCTTTCGGATGATTATTAAAAGCACAAATTGAAGTCAAAATTCGATCTATTTATGGGCTTAATCTTACAAAAGTGTCTTCTGGACAATTTTAGTACTTCAAGTTTATTTTCCAACTGTATAAAGTTCGTGATTTTTGGACTTATGGAACTCAAGATATGATTTTTCAAATAAGATCACACAAGCTGGAAAATCTCTGATTTTGAAGTAAAGTGTATTTTGGAACTTCAACTTCACTTTGGGAATGTTGATCTGTTTTGCGTTTAAATTCATGAATGAAAACAAGGTTTCTTATGGCTTGAACTTCTCAACTCAAATGGTGGTTTCCAAAGGTTTTGACCATTTCTTTTCACTAGTAATCGATTTCAACATAGACCAATACCTTTGACAAAAAACTATGAATTTGAGGGCTTAAAGGCCATTTTCTCTCTTTGTGTAGTTTGCCAGAATTCTTGTGGTTTTCATCCATATCTTTAATCCAGAATTTCCCCTATTCTTGGTTGTTAAGTGAAATAACCTTGAACCCCTCTTAAGTGCCACTTTAGTTGATCAAGTGTAGTTTTCCTTCCTCATTTGATAAGTAACCTAGTGTATACATGAGCGATGGTTTAAGGGGGGAATTGGCTAGAGATGGTTTGCTATATGTGATCATTGGTTGTAATTGCCTCGGGTGCTCAAGAGGGTTACGAGGGGAATCCCGAGATGGACATGTGAAGGACTTGCTTGCTTGATTGCACTTTTGTGAGTGTTCCAACTCCTTTTTCAAATGAAAAATTTTGTTATTGTTTGCGAAAGAATAATTTGTTGAAATGATTTATGACTAATTTGTGTGCATTCCAACTTATTTTCCATATGAAATGTTTTTACTGTTGCCAATGACCTATGAAATGATTGACTTGCATTTGCCTTGAGTTTTGTGGCCGAAGCGGAGCTATGTGCTACCTCCAAATGGGACGGGAGCCACCTCTAAAGATCCATCTCAACACTTGAAATGTTTACCTGAGCGGAGCTATGTGCTACGTCCTTGGAGACTAGAGCCACCTCTAGAGATCCGTCTCAACACTTGAAATGTTTACCTGAGCAGAGTTATGTGCTACGTCCAAATGGGATGGGAGCCACCTCTAGAGATCCGTCTCAACACTTGAAATGTTTAACTGAGCGGAGCTATGTGCTACGTCCTTAGAAACGGGAGCCACCTCTAGAGATCCGTCTCACTCCTTGAAAAGTTTCTCTGAACGAAGCTATGTACTACGTCTTTGGAGACGGGAGTCACCTCTAGAGATCTGTTCATTAATGGTATTTGTGGCACTGTTTCCTTTGAGTTAATTATGTTATATGTCCATCTTTCTTTTCATAGATATAGAAATGCCTATGTGTTGTGCATGCCTTGGAACCTCGTTGAGCGAAAGCTCACCCCATTTTTAATATATTTTCTTTAGGGGCCGAGCACTTGGTCTAGCGACGTGGCAAATTGGCAGTAGATTGAGACTGTGATATATTAGTGATCTTTTGTAAAATTGTTATTTTAATGCAAAAGTGTGAAATATATGAACTTGGGCAAGCTTGGCTTTTGTAATCTAATAGTGATTCTATATGTATGGACTGATAGATTCAAGTTCTTTTTGAAAGTTTGTACTTAAGCATGAATGTTATATGTATATTGACGGTTTGAAATTGAAATATTTTAATTGAGGATTGTTAGCAAGTCCTGGCGAGAGTTGGGCGGGCAGTCCGCCAAACCTTTTGGTTCGCCTCTGGGGGAGGTGGGGTCGTCACACTAACTAGGTCTTTCAAACCTAGACTCTGATACCAATTGTGACGCCCCCACCTCTTCCTAGGGGTGAACAAAGGTCTCGATGGGATGCTGCCAGGCTGTACCGTCAAGATTCACGCACTCATTTTATCTTAATAGATATTCACAAGTCAAACTTAGATGTCGGATTAAAGAATTACTGCAAATATACAAGCCATATTCCTTTAAAGCTACCATTTACTATTACAAACCAAAACCCATACATATAACAAAGTTTACATTTCAATTATCTCAAAAGCCATACAAGAGATATTTACTAGCACCACACAAAAATTGCCAGTCTAAAGCCTCCAATTTTCACTTCCAAAACCTGTTAAGGAATAACAACTTGGGGTGAGCCAGCTTCGGTGAGGCCAAGAAAACAATTAAGCAAGCAAGAAGCACAAAACAAAGTAAATCACATAAACGAGCAAGTTGGAAATAAAACACAAGTAGAAAGGATACGAGAGCTCTCAAGAACTATTTCCACATCATGGCCAGTTCAAGTCATCTTTGGTTGACCCTCTATCAACTCAAGTAATAACATGTCCATAGAACTCCACTTACTTCCTCCATCCACCCTATCACCCTCTCGGATCCGAAACCAAACAAGCACGAGGTGGTAATACTATTCGAGTATACCAAGCAAGATCTCAAAAGATCAAGTTATAAAATTTTTCCATAGTTCTCCAAGTTCCTTGACCAATCCTTGCATTTCGAGTTACAAGGTTGTAATGAGTTATGGCATCCCCACAATCATGGTTGGCCAATGAGACAACGCTCCAATCGACTTAGATTTGATCATAGCACTGAGTCTAGATGAGAGGCACCTCCCACCCAAATAAGGTGTGGTACATACTGCCGCTCAATGCTCCGGAATTAAAAGCATGTTCAAGTACACAAACAAGTCATACGAATTCATATAACAAGTATCAAGTACTCAAGAGAGAGAAAGAGAGAGAACGAGGCCAATAAAGTACACTCTCGCCTCGGCAAGTTTACAATTCACGAAAACCACATAGCATTTGTCCAAGTACCATTTCAATCAAAATAACATGAAACATGCACTTGACACTCACCAAAGGTCAAGAGCATAGTAAGAGCAAATCAAGAAGTCAATCAAGCTCCTCGGTGTCCACGTGGTCACCTGAGACATGCACAATCATAGTTATCTAGGTATTCAACCAAGGCCAACTTCCAAACAATCAAGTTTCCCCGTTCCAAATCAAGAGAAATCTCATGTGATTGGAAAATCCATTTTTCAAGTATGAATAGTGTGCAAATAATCAAAAGGTTAGGCTTGAAAACTAGGAAATGTTTCCAAGGTGTTTCTAAACTTTGACACTTTATCAAAAGAATTTCAGCTTTTTGCAACGTTCTTTGAAAAATCATAACTTGAGTTCTATAAGTCTAAGAATCGTAAATCTTATACCGTTGGAAAATAGACTCAACGAACTAAAACTCTATAGAAGACACTTAAACAAGATTCAAATAATAAACTAGTCAAATTTTCGTTCAAAGTTGCTGCTACAGTAAAAATAGGGCATAACAATCTTGAATTTCAGTCAATTTCTAAAATTTGACAAAATTCATAGAAATCAAACTAGCCCCTAAAATTTATACCACTGAAATAACTTTGAAATTAGTTTCAAATGTAGTAAATGGAACTCAATTTGGATTTTTCTATACTAAGATATAATAGTTTTCCGAAAGCTGTTTTTCAAAACCTGCTATACAAAATTCCAGCAATATACATTGTGAAAGCTTTCTCTTTTCCCCTTCTTTTGAAACCAATTTTGTTGCTCCAATCAAAGCGCATCTATGGGCCATTGTTTTTCAAGATTTTGGCTGAAGAATATGCTCCAAAAACTGAAAATTTTCAGCTAAAACCTTCGGCCACGAGTGTGGCCTCAAAACAGAAATTTTGAGCTCCAAGTTGGAGCCAAATTGAAGTTTCTAAAACCAAAAGTTTTAGCACATGATTGGAGTTAAAAATGAAGCTGTAAAACCTAAAAATTTTGCTCCAATTTCTCGGCCAAAGAAAGGATTTGAAAGCTGAAATTTTCCACCAAGATTCAAGCACAATAGTTCACTTTTCATGCTACCAAAACAACCAACAAAGCCACAATGTTGCAAGCTAATTAAAGAGGTAAAATTCAAGCGGACAAGCAACCCAAGAATCCATGCCATATCACATAACCATTCACCCATTTTAAGCACATAAATACCTCAAGGCCTCTACCTAAGAGCAAGTTAAGAAAGCAAGTAAAAATTCTCAAGACCTCTACCTAATATCAAGGTTCATAAAACCCATCAACAACCCAAGCTTGTTTTGCTAAGATCTAGCTAAAAATGAAAGAAAGATTGAAGCTTTAAAGAGTTTACCTTCTTCCCAAAATGTCAAGCAAGATCCCTAGAAACCAAGCACTAAATCCCAAGATTCTTCCTTCCACCAAGCCTTCTAGCAAGCTTGAAGATGATCCAAGGTTGGAGCAAGATTTGGAGAAGGAAAATGGAGTTTCTAAACTAAGCGAAAGGGGAGAGGGAGTTCAGCTGCAAGGAGAGAGAAAGAGAGGGTTTTGAGAGCTTTTTGTGAAGTGAAAATGTGAAAGAAAGAAGTGATATAAAGCCTCATTGTATGGTGCAAAAAGTTAACTTTGAATAGTAGCTCATTAATGCTTCTAATTGAGCTTAATTCTAATATCTCAATTAGCTTTTTTTAGTCTACAAATGATCATCCTTACTCTCCAAGATTGCTTCATTCTCAGACCAAATGTTTGCCTTGAAAAATGTGCTTTCTCCAAATTTCACTAATTAAGCGACAGAAAAATTAAATTTAGAAGCAAACACTTTTAAGAAATAAAATGGGGCAATGTACAATGCAAATGCAATTAAAATTATTAAATTAATTTAATCAGGGCAAATGAATATATAATTAAATAAATAGGTTAGAAAAATAAATTTTGGGTCCTCACAATTATGTTCTCTATGATTTTGCTAGTTTAAGAGCTTGTGCTTACTATTTATGGTTGCTTGATCACCAACTATAAATCATATGTTGCTTGTTGAGTAATGAAAGTTGCCTTCATAAGATCTTGATTCTTAAACACTTGCCTTATTCTCACAAAAATGGTGAATATAATTGGTTGGATTTTCATAACTTCATTGAGCTTATTTAACTTAGTTTCATCTTTTCTCTATGAAAATAGGTGAAGAAAGGATTCCAAAGCATTAAGAAATTGGCAAAAGTGAGTTCTTCGATACATGTTCATTGGCGAAAGCAAGGACATGTTTTAGGAATTTATTCATTGACAAATCATTAAACTAAAAAATAGAATTAACCTAATTGACTTCTAACTTTGATTTAACAAGGGATTTTAACCCTAAGATTCCTCCTATTTGACTTTGAAATTAACTCTTATAACTTGTTAATTTCATTTACTTTATTTCTTTATAAGTTCCTACTAAAGGGGTAGGTCTTACCACCCTATTAGACGGTTTTATTCTCTTTCTTGTCTACTACCATAAGGGTCAGTTACACCACCTTAAAAGATGGTTTTAATTGCTTTATGATGGCTAGTTTATCCACCTACTTCCCTTCCCTTTAATTCCCCTTGCACTTTACAAGGACAGTTGTACCGCTTGACGTTTTGTTGTTCTTAATTAATCCTTTATCAGGATAATAAAGCAAGTGATTAAATTTTGGTGATTGTTACTTCTAGTCCCTGTGGGATCGACCCTAACACCCTATACTTGTTGATCCATATATTTGGATAAATGGCAACTAGGTTAAAGTTTTGGTATAAAAAACTCTATTAATTTTTTGGCACCATTGTTGGGAACTAAGGATTAAACTTAAACTAGGTTAATAATCTTTTAGGACTAGGGTGCAATACTAGAGTCAAAGCAAGTTTTAGTAATCTAGATTTTGTCATTTTTATTTTCTTAATTTACTTTTGTAAATTTTAGGTACTAAAGTCTTCACCATGATGTTAATTTGCCTTCATACTTAACCACAACAAGAAGAGGTAGGAAATGTGCTGAAGAGGAGCAAATGGAAGTGGAAAGTGTAGGTAAAACTTTTTTTGAGTAAGAAATTGATCAAATGGCAAAGCAAAGGCAAGTTTTAGGGGATTATGCCTTGTTGGATGAATCTGGTGCTGAAACAAGCATAGTAAGGCTGGCAATCAATGTAAACAACTTTGATATTAAGCCTGTGTTAATCAAAATGTTCAATAAAGCCAATTTGGAGGAAATACAATGGAGGATCTTAGCAATTATCTTGCGAACTTCACAGACTTATGTAGTGAATCGCTATATGAAACTTGAGAGAGGTTCAAAGATTTCCAAAGGAGACATCCCCACCATGGTCTTTCTAATTGGTTGATCATCCAAACTTTCTATAATGGTCTTAATTTTTCAACTAAGATCAATATAGATGCTGCCGCCAGTAGAGTTTTAATGGAAAAATCAACCAAAGAAGCTCAAGTTTTGATTGAAGAAATGGCCTCTAATAACTACCAATTAGCAAATGAGAGAGGTAACAATAGAAAACTTGTGAGGGCCCCAAAATTCAGATTTTATTTTAAAAATGCATAATATTATTTATATTATGTTTATTTATTGAAATATGAGTAAATATATGTTTAAAGTGATTATTTTCCAATTTAGAGAATTTTATACGAATTTATTGCCGGTGTGGGTGGTTTGGCCATTTTAGCGTTAAAAATTGTTCCGACACGTGAATAGTGACTTGGACTTGAAATTGAGCATATGTAGTGATATTATGGAAATATTAGAAAGGTTAGACAGTGTTGGAATGGATTAAAACAGTGTAAGTTAGACTGACACGTGTGACGCGACAAAAAGTGGCTTTTTGACCACTTTTCCACAAATTAAGGTGAGCCAAGGCTTTTGTCTACAAAAAGCCACCTTTTAAGCCTTCTTGTTCCCTTGTTATCTTCAGCCATTCTTTGGGCTTAGAGAGAGAGAGAGGCAGCCGATTGAGAGAGAGAGAAAAGGGAGGAAATTCCAAGCTTTCTTCTTCTTCTTCTTCCTCCATTTTCCTTGCACCTTGAACATCATTTGAAGGCCTCATCTTACTCCTTGTTGCTGCTAGTTCCAGCCGTGTGAGAGAGAGAGAGAGCTGGAAAAACTTCATCTTGTCCATCGTCTTGTTTCTTGAAGAACTTGAGAGATCAAGACATCAACTCTTCATCTCTTCTTCATCTTCCATTTCTTCTTCTTCCTTGTTTGACTCTTCAAGACACCATTGAAGCCCATCATCCTCATCCCTTATTGCAGCCGAAGGAGAGAGAAGGAAGTGAGGGCTGATCCGATTTCTTGGAGGAGAAAAGAGGTGAGTTTGAAGCTTGATTTTCCATTTTCTATCTTCTTCAAGCAACTTGAATCTATGAAACTTGATTGATGAGTTGTGGGCTTCATTTCTTTCCCTTCCAAGGCAGCCGAACCAAGGAGAGAGGAGAGAGAGTGTGATCCGAAAATCTTGAAGGAAAAAGAAAGAGAAAAGTGAAGAAACAAAGCTTGATTGAGTGGTGTGTTACTAGATCGTGAACTTGGAGTTGAAAATCATCGTCAAAGCTCAAAGATCTTGGGTAAAGATCGAAGCTTGAGGAGTTGCTAGGCTTGGGAGCACTCTTGGAAAGAGGAAACCCACGAGATCATCTTGAATCTTGTCAGATCTAGTCAGATCTGAAGGTATAAAGCTTGAACCTTGTAAATATAGCTTTACTAGTGTTAAATAGCTCAGATCCATGGTTTATTTTGATAAGAATGCTTATGTATGAAGCATTTGAGTTGGGCTCTTGGATTCCCAACCTAGGTAGCGGACTTGAGGTGGATTTTAGGTAGCGGACTTGAGGACCTGATTGTGGATTTGAATGTTATTTGTGAAATATATGAGGATATGGTTAGAAAAGTAGGGTTTTGTTGTTGAGAATTTTGAAGGAAAATAGATGTGATGGCCGAACCCATGCTTGGTAAATTTAATGTTTGATTTCGAAATTTGTGTTTGTTCTTGAAGAATTTCTTTTGAGAAAATATGGGTTTTGTTCATTTGTGAGTGTATGTTTGAGTGGAGGGGATGTTTGGATTTTAAAAAGATGAAAAGTGGAGTTTTTCATGAATTTCGAATGAAAAGTGTCATTTGAATGAATTTGGGGGTTTTACCATATTTTGGGTCAAATTCTATGGATTTTGAATATAAGAACTTGGTATGAAGTATTTTAAATTAATGTATAGTTTTGACTATGAGTAAGTGTCAAGTTACTTTGAAAATAATGATTTTTGAGGTTGAGACCTTACTATTTCAACAAAGGTAATTTGAAATATGGCCCGAACCAGACTTCGTAGTAGTGAGGGTTTGGTGCTTCTGTGGAGTAGTTAAGTTAAGACTTGGAATATGAGATTTTGGCAAGTATCTGATAGTTGAACTTTGGCTCAGGTGGCCAAGATTTTGTCGAGGGTGAACCAGCTAACGAAGTTTAGCGTTCTTCTTTACTCACTAGTTTGAGTGGTTCGAGGTGAGTGTTCAAACTCTCTTTTTAAATGGAAATCTTGCCATGGTTTGTAAATGAATGATTTGTAAAATGATTTGCTAGTATTTACCAAGAAATGATTTATCACTATTTCTAAGTAAAATGCTTTTACCCGTGAAATAGCTTATAAAGGATTTGTGAGTGATTCAACTCCCCTTCAAATGAAATCTGGCAATAGTTTCCAAATGAATGATTTATTGAAAAGATTTACTAACATTTCCAAATGAAATGCTTTACAAGTGAAACCATTTATGAAGAGTTTATGGATGTTCAAATCCATTTAAAATCAAATGTTTCGCTACTACGGGAAAATGACTTGTGATACGATATACTCAACTTATACTTGCAAAGAAATGAGTTTGTGCAAATCTCCCGTATGTTACGTGAATTACATACTTGTTTCTAGGCGAGTGTGTACTTTACCACACTCGACCTAACTGTTAATATACTGTTCAACTGTCTACATTTCCATTGTTTGTATGTTGCTTGTTTCCTGGATTGTTTTGTTGATAACTTGATTGTTTGATAGTGGTGTACCAAGGAGCATTTTACCCTGTAGTCGATGTGTACCTTATCGTCGTTCACTACTTGTAGGTCGATGTGTACTTTATCGTATCGGCGGCTGGGTCTCAAGATCCTTTTGCTAGAAAGCCTATCTAAGAACCCCTTCTTGAAGCGTCGGTGGGTCAAAGCCTACTTGAGTATGCGCCATTAGTGTGGCGGATAGGTTGGAAAGCTTTATCTTAAAATAAAAAACTCCTTGGTCTTGACTGATCATTACTTGTGCATGACTGTAGGCCATGTGTACTTTACCACATTGGCTGAACAAGGCCTTTTCCCCTTCGTTATCGGCCTATTCGAGCCAGCAGCGGACTCGGTCGGGTAGGTTGGTACCAGGAACCTTGCGGTATACTCGAGTATTACCACTGGAGGGATAAGGTGATGGCCAGTTGTACTGAGGGGATTGATCAGGAGTTATAAGGCGAAGTGGACTAAATAGCTCAAGTGAGCCTTTGTATCCTTCCAATACTGGATTTGATTGTGTACTGAATTACTGTTTACTGTATGTTGTTATTAAAGTGAGTATTGATGAAATGATTGCTTGAAAACTCAATTGTTTTACAAAGTGATTGTTAACTCAAAAGTCCATGAATTTCTTGCTTTTACTGAACATTCATCGAGCTTCTAGCTCACCCCAAAAATGTTTTATTTTCCCCCACAGGTCTCGAGACGTTGGATAGCGTGCATTGTGATCCTTCTTAGTGTATGTGACTGGGTTAATTCTTGTACCTTTTGTAACTATGGATGGATGGACTTTTATTCTACTTGGGCCTGTGAGATGGTAATGTGGTTGTACTCTAAGTACTTTGAACTGTAATTTGGGAATGAGTGTTGTAAGTTGAATTTCATTGTGTAATATTTGTGATCTGGGTTGGAATGGTTGTTACAATCACTTTTGAAGTATTATTGGTTATTCTAGTGAGTGAGTCCTGGCGAGAGCTGGGCAGGCACTCCACGGATACCTTAGGGTACGCCCTAGGGAGAAGTGGGGTCGTCACAAAACTGGCCAGTATGTATCGACTTGACCCTATTAGCATGTTAAGTGCTCAATTTAATCAATTAAATAATTTTCTAAGTAGACAAAGTGCAAGTGATTCTAATGTAATGTTGCATGTTAGTCTAATTATGGTGGAAATTATTATTCAAGTTGTTGTTATGTTGAACATGTGCATAATGTTAGAAACTATAGTCAGCCACCTCAAAGCAATCCTTATTCAAACACTTATAATTGGGGTTGAAAAAATCATCCTAACTTTAGGTGGAGGGATCAATTAAGCAGCAAAAGCCATCTAATCCACCTACTTTTCCATCTAAACCACTTGAGCTATGTCTTACTTAGGAAATTGCCTTAAATAAGTATGTTCAAATCACTAATGAAAGGTTTGAAAGGTTGGAGGGTAAAGTAGACAAATTAGATAATGGATTTAGAAATATAGAATTTCAAATTGGTTCAATTGCTAATACTATCAATTCTAGAAAATATGGGGAATTACCAAGTAAAATTGAGATTAATCCAAGGGAACATGTGAATGCAATCACTCTTAGGAGTGGCAGATAATTAAAAAAATTAATTTTGGTAAAAATGGAAAAGAAGATAAAAATAATGGAAATAAGGCAGTTTTGGATCAAAATGATCATATTATAATTGATGCTGGTATGCATTCCTCTCATATTTCTTTAAAAAATGCTATTGATGAAGTTTTTTTCCCCGATAGGTTGAAGCAAAGCAAAATGGAAAGGAATTTGAGAAATTTGCTTATTTTTTTTTAGAAAATTAGAATTAATATTCCTTTTGCTGATGCTATCTCATAAATTCCCTTTTATGCTCATTTCTTGAAGGATATAATGTCTAGAAAAAGGAAGATTCAGGATCATGTGATAATTACATTAATGGAGGAATGTTTGGCATGTATGCAAAACAAGATTCCAATCAAGCTTAAGGATCCAACGAGTTTTATTATTGCTTGCATTATTGGTCATCTCAATTTATCTAATGTTTTGTGTGATTTAGGTGCAAGTGTGTCACTAATGCCACTCTCCATAGCAAGGAAGCTTGATTTAAGGGAGATCAAAAACACAAATGTTACACTTCAATTAGCAGATAGGTCAATAAAATGTCTAGTTGGTATAATTGAGAATGTCCTTATAAAGGTGAAATCTTTTATTATACTAGTTAATTTTATTGTACTTATATGAAGGGCATATGCCTATTATCTTAGGTAGACCTTTCTTAGCCACTGCTGGTACTTTAATTGATGTTTAAGAAGTAAATTAATGTCTAGAATTAATGGTGAGGAATTAACTTTTGATCTTAATGAAAATAAGGATCTTGACTTGTGGTACGGTACAACTTTTCAGTCTAAAAAGGTAAATGTGGTGCATGAATTGTTTAAAGATGGGTTTCCAATAGATACTAATGCTTATGGCATGCCAAATGTGAAAATAAAGGAAAAGAGATCTTTAATCCTAAAGTTCATGTGGATGAAGGTAAGAAATCAAGTAGACTTTTGGATTGTTTTAAATGTTTTTCTAGAAGTCCTCATATTACTTGTGATAGTACTAATCCTTCTTTGTTTGATGATGTTCCCTTTCTCCTCCAAAATGATTTACAAAGAATAAACCTTTTGAATCTAGTCAACGACTATAAAAAAAAAAGTGCTTGTTGGGAGGCAACCTAATGTTTGTTTAAATTTATGTTAATTTGGTGTGATTGTGAGGCAACCCAATGTTTGTTTAAATTTATGTTAATTTGGTGTAATTGTATGTTCAACATGTTTGTTTGAATGTGTTTGTTATGTTTAAATGATAGGATTTAAGATTTGGAGTCAAAAATTGTAATTTGAGGTTCTAACGGAGCTTGAATGATGAACTTCTCAACCCGTCAAAATTTGATTCTTGTGTTTTTAATGCTGGATTTTAGATTAAATTAGTTTGTTTGATCATGTTACATCTGTCTCACAAGGTGCATTATTCTTTCAAATAACAGTTGATGATTAGAGACATGAAATGAACCAATGGAATAGTAGCTGAAATGTTAAAGACAAATTGCAAAAATTGGAGAAAGATGGTGATGCACGATGTGAAACACGATGTGTACCTCATGGATTGCTAAGATTTGTGGATCCTTCTGGAAACTTGCATCGGATATGTGAACTGATTCGCGACCTTTAACTCATGGTTCTGCATCGCGTTTCGTATCTTCAAAGCAGAATGTAGAAAAATAGGGGAACTTGCTTCAACTTTCATACTTTCCTCTTTCTTATTCCTAACATGCATTTCACTTGTTTATTCACTTTCTTCGTCAAACATCATCCATATTCATGATTAATATCATTTGGAGTTATGTTTAACATTCATTTACATCAATTAAATGTATTTTGGTGTGTTTAATCTTTTATATAGCCTTTAAAGGTTTATTTGCATGTTTTCATATTAAGGCTATTCTAAATGCAAAAAGGGCTCTATTACATCACATTTCACTTGTAGAACTATCTTATGATTAATTTCATCAACTCTCATTAAATGTTCTCATATTCAACGTTTTGATATCACTTCACATGAACTATAACTCGTATGATCATTATGTGAAGATGCTTAGTGATGTATAAGCATGTCATATTGTGAGAGCCCTAGAAATTCCATGCATACATTTTCACACTAGAAATTCCATGCATACTTTTTCACACTAGAAATTCCATACATACATTTTCACACTAGAAATTTCATGCATACATTACCATTTAACTCATTTAAGTGCAAATAAATTCCTTTAGTGCATTAATGGTATGTTTTCACTAAGTACATTATTTATTGTTTAGTTAGATAAACTTTTCTTGGATTCAATTTTAGAATTAGTGAGAACTTCTTGTACGACTTAATAGCTAGGAAATAGGATTTATTGATGTTAACTGGAGACTAAACTAAATTAGAGGAGTTAGAAGCAATTAAGTGAGATTTTTGTTAGAATGTGGCCAAAACAACCACCACTTGTCACCACAAGAACAAACCTTGACTTGAATGGTTTTTCCCTCCAACTTATCTCTTTAAAAAACAAAACAATTTCAGCTTTCTTTGGAGAGGGGTGGCTGAACCTAAGGGAGAGAAAAAGAGAGGAGAAAACTTATCAAAAACCAATCTAAATCTTGCTTAGTTTGATAGGAAATCAAAGAGAGGAAGTTGTTAGCACCTTAACCATCAATCCTTAAACTTGCTAGGAGAAGATTTTAGTTGCTTGGAGACCCACTTCTTTAGCTTGCTAAGGTAATTTTCTTCCAAAACCCTAGTTCTATGATTTTTAAAGTTAGTTTAATGAAGGTTGTGGGTGATGATTAAGGATGGTTGATGCTTGGAAACATAAGTTTTGGGCTTGGATTCTTGTAGTTGAATCTTAAGAGTTGGTTTAAGTTAATGTCTACCATGTGTTTGAATTTTTGGATTAACATTAGTTACTAGTTTATGATGATTATTCCTTTGAGAAAGATGCTTGTTTAGCTTCCATATTCATGCTAGAAAAGTTATAGAAATTGGTTTGAAGTTTTAAAAGTAGAAGGAAGTTGTGGGCTGTCTTTGTGGATTCTCCTTCTCGTTTTGTGATTCTTTCTTGTTCAAGCTTCACTGATTCTTGTTGAGAAACATTGTCAGGACCTTTTTGTGTCAAATTGGAGTGAAATCGATTTATTTTGAAGGGTGGAAACCTCTTGAATTGCACAAACATTTGAACCAATTTTCGGTTCTGCACTCCGTCAGAATTGAAAAAACAATCAACTTCCTAGCTTTTTTGGTATTTATAGGAAATGAACTAGGAGCTGAGCCATATACCGTTGGAAAGCCCTATGAGTCTAGTTAAAAATTCCACTAACGGCACTCGATTTTGATTTTTCTACACCAGGTTATGCCCATTTTCCCAAGACTGCGCAATGCCCACTGTTATACCCGAACCTCAACTTTTGTTGAGAACTTATTCTTGGTTGAACCTTGATGCTTCTTGAATATTTGTACGCTTATTCCTTTCCAACCATCGTACTTGACTTGTGAATCTATTAAACCTTCAATGTTTCATCATTTTGCGACCTTGAATCACCCTAGAACTTCCTAGTTTTAGTGCATTAACTAGTAGCATTCATTTGCACTTGTTAGGTTGCATTTGTTTGCTTTGGTTGAGTTGATGATTGTATACATTGGTTGTACATAGGACTTGAAGGTGGTATCAATGGTGATCAAGGTGTGAACATTTGAATTACTTGGCTTTGTTTGGTGAGTGTTCCCGTACTTGTTTCGTGAACTTGTGTGATTTCTTGAACAACTTGCCTATGTGTTTATGTGAACCATGTGACGTTTTGAGTTACTCGAAATGTGACTATTGGACTTGTTTACATTTCATACATGTTTGGACTATTAAGGTTGAGTTGAGGATGTATTTTATCACACTCGAACTCTCCCGTTTGACTTTCACTTGGAATTTGACCTACTTGATTTGTAATTTGACTTTGTGTACTTTGATGTGAAAAGTTGTTCGGGTGATATCCCGTCGACTAATTTGATTCGTTTGTGGTTTTGTGTACTTTGATGTGAAAAGTTGCTCGGGTGATATTCTGTTGACTAATTTGATTTGTTTGGAGCTCCGGAAACCCCAAAACCCTATTGGTAAGCCGTTCGTATCGAGCTAGCATGGGCTTGGTTGAGAAGATCGGTGAACCATAGGTTATTCGATTTGGTTCTTTGAAACATGGTATACTCGAGTATTACCCAAATTTGATTAGTTGAGGTGTTTGGACCCGGTAAGGGGGTGATTGGTGGATGGTTGTGGCGTAAGTGGTGTCTACGAACTTGGTTCTTGACTTCAAATGTTGACAGAGAGTCAACGGCTCATGTTTCGTTCAAGCTTTGGTGGATTTGGCTTTTGGAATCCACCTGTATCCTTTATTTGAGTGTGTTACTTTACTTTACATTAAATGTGATATCCGACTATTTGTTTTGCCTATTTGTTAATGTGACTGCATGTTTTATCTGGGGACCTCATTAAGCTTTCGCTTACCTCATTCCCTTTTGTTTTCCTTAACAGGGTTGTGTAAGAGGTCAGAGAGTTTGCTGGTGCCCTAAAAGTCTAGTGTGCTACCTTTTGTATATGTACCGATGTATTAGTGGACTTGTTCCATTTGTAAGTTTATAGTTGGTTGTAAACTTTAAGATTGAGATGTTTTGTAAGCTTTATGTCCTTGTAACTTGGAGTTTTACTTTATTTTGAGGATGTGTGTAATTGGAATTTCAAATGACTTACGAAATGTAAATTTTGGATTATGTTGTTATTTTGGAGTATTTGGATGTAATTATTGAGAATTGAAATTTGTAATTATTTGAAATCTGTAGTGAGTCCCGACGAGAGTTGGGCAGGTGGTTTACTGGACTCTTTGACTCGCCTTAGGGAAAGGTGGGGTCGTCACAGTTGGTATCAAAGCTTTAGGTTTTTGATCTTTGCTATGTATCCTAGAATTAATAATTTAGGATGCCAGACTGTGGGTTTGGGTTGAGTGTTATTTACTTGCTTATACTAGATTGCGGAATCTACCTGGTATGTCAGGCAGAAATGGGAATTGGATCGATTTATACCTTGAGTAGCCAATCTTGGTGTGAATTGACTGTATTCTTGTTTTGGTGGCTGAATACATGTTTATCCTTTAGACCTTAGTGTTGTAAATGAAGTTAACTTTGTTGATGATAGTAGCTCCTAGTTCCGTGATGGGTTGACCTAGAGAAACATTAAGTTATGAATTAGTTTATTGATTTGTCAGCTTTGATGTTTCATGTGCTTTGTGAATGACTTGTTTTATTATTCGTATAATGCCTTTGATTTTTACATGTATGGTACATGGCTTGGGTGTACTATGTTTTGTTGGGAACTTGTTCTGTGTATTTTGTCAAAGTTGGTATATATATCTTTTGTATAGGTATCTTTTGTGTGTAAAACCTTTGGAACCTACTTTTGTTTTGTAACCTAAGTATGCTTGGGTATGTTTAAATGTATTTAGTTTTCTGTTTTGTTTATGTATTATATGCTATATGTTATATTATGTATGCATTCATGTAATCATGCATCTTCATTCTTGCATAATTTCAACCCTAGATCTGTAAGAAAACAAATGGAGAGTAGACAACGTGGTCGAGGTCGTGGACGTGGACAGCCTCGTAAACAAGAGGGGGAACAAGGGTCTGCTATTAACCAAAATCAGGGATCGAGAGTTAGTGAGGGAGACCAAGTTGCTACGGGTTTTAACCGTATGACTGATATCCTAGAACGGTTAGCGGACCAACAAGGTTTAGCACCCAATAACTAACCCGAAAATCATGAGGAATGGGAGGATAGAGCCTTAGAACGGTTCCAAAACTTCTTTCCTCCTAAATTCTTAGGGGGACCAGATCCTGAGGTAGTAGAGAACTAGCTTGAGAGAATGGTATATATCTTTCCTGCCTTGAATTATGCTGAGGAAAGACAGGCTACCTTTGCCGTCTTTCAACTAGAAGGAGCGGCTCACTCGTGATGGAACGTAGTATGAAAAAACTGGGAAAGAGAACAAACGCCACGTACTTGGCTTAATTTCACTAGAGAGTGTAACCAATAATAGCCAAACGTCAGGAAAACTATTTAAAACAAAAGCGTCGCACTTGACCCCTTTGGATATCGTCTCCTTGGAATTTACTGACGGCAATGGAGTGCTTGATATAAGGTAAAACCCTGATAAACATAATCACCAGCTTCCCTTATCCCATGAACTTTTCCTTTCTGCTTGCACTGTTGCTTTTCAAAACTTGCCTTAGTACCCTTTCAGATTTGCATTGAAGTTGACTGATAAGGTAGCATAATAAAATAGACAGACTTAAACCCCAATTTTGTCAATTTAAACATGTTTGTTAAAATGGTGGCATCAGTGAGACAATCCCTCCTGACAAAAATTCAGAGGGAATGTATTTGCATCATTTGCCTTTGGTTGAGAAAGTTCCTTCAGAAATTTTGCAAAAAGGGTGGAAGTCTGTAACACTAGGGTTTTGCAAGGGTGGTGTAGGGGCAAGTTTTAAACTCGAACGCAATTTTTTGAAAAATCTGCCCCAGTTTGGTCATTTTCTTCTTTTCCTTTTTTTTTTCAAAATATACAAAAATTGCCCCAGTGTGGGGTTTGTGATTCTCAAGGGGGTTTGCTAAATAATTAACTGTTCTTTTATAGGCTCAAACAGGAGAATCGGGGGGTTGAAGTGTTTAAACGAAAAGAAAGAAGGTCGGCTTTTCAGACCACCTTTTTGCGAAAATTTCTAAAGAAACCTTGCTCAATCATATGAAAAATCTTTTACACATGTCTGAATTGATTGGTTGAGGAAAAATCTGTCCGTCCATCTCCATGAGAACCAATGCTCCTCCAGGTAGAACCTTTTGAATAATGAACGGCCCTTGCCAATTCGGAGCGAATTTCCCTTTAGCCTCTTCTTGTATCGGAAGGATTCACTTCAAAACCTTGTCCCCCACTTTGAACATGCGAGGTCTGACTTTCTTGTTATAAGTCCGAGCCTGTTGATAACATTGCCCATGACAAATGGCATTCAATCTCCTTTCATCGATCAAAGACAGTTGCTCGTGACGTTGCTTGGTCCATTCAGCTTCTTCCAACTGAGCTTCCATTAGAATGCGCAAAAATGGGATTTCAACTTCAGCAGGTAATACCGCTTCAATCCCATACATGAGAGAGTAAGGTGTTGCCCCAGTAGAAATCCTGATTGCAATTCTACATGCCAAAAAGGTAGTTTCTCATGCCAATCTCTGTGTGTTTCAATCATCTTACAAATGATGACATCCAAGTTCATGAGATATCAGAATTTTCTTCCATCAAATTCTAAAATGGTAACGTCCAAAGGTCAAAGGTTTTTATTTGTGGTCATCTAAGAGCAAATAAAATAAATGTGCGAAAGTAAAATGAGTGGAACATAACTGAAGGACAAAAGGAGAAATTTCATTTCATTTGACAAAGTGCAAGATGACAGATAATACCATGGAAGCATAATTAATGGCATAATTTTAAACAAGCAAAAAGTAAAATAACAAATGCATTGTTTTTTAAGACATGATTGATATTAAAGCATGATTCAGTTTTTAAGGACAATCCCCTCAGATTTACCGAAATCTCCTCCGAGCAGGCAGACAATCGGTAGCCCAATTTTGCATGGCCTTTTGAGGAATCAAAGGAAACTCCGTATTCTCCGCAGGATCGGTGTCAAGGGTGGCCCTAACAAACAGCTGAGATAACCCCGTCTCTATATCATCATCAGACCTTTCCTTAAATGGTCCACCACCATCACCTCATCTTCTTCCTTAATGAACTAAGCATGGTCAACAAATTTCTCCTCCACACTGATCATTCCAATGACGTTTTTATGTTCCGAGAGAGGGTTTCTATTGACGTTCTGCCCTTGCTCATTCTTTCTTCTCAGAACTATGTCCCCGGCATCCACCATGTCTTGAATTCTATACTTCAAGGCCCAACAATTAATCGTCGAATGTCCCGGACTTTCAAAATGGTAAGTGCCGATAGCATAGGAATCATACCCAATAGGGAGTCCTCAGGGATACAGTTTGGGAGGGACAGTGCCGATTTTCCCAGCGGCCTTCAACTGCTCATACAGCTGGTCAATGGGGCTGCCCAGATTGATGAAAGTCCGAAAGGTTTTCTGATTTTGCATTTCATTATACTGAAAAGAATTTTTGGACAGGATTTTGTGGAGCAGGTCTAGGAGCATAGTTTTGACGGGGGTAGGAGATAGGTTGGGAAGTTGAAAGCAAAGGTGGGGGGTCCAAATGAATAGGTCGGGGGTGAGGCATCTGGGCGGCAGTGTGATAAACAGGCTGATGGTAGGGATAAGGTAAGTATGAGTTTAAATTGGTGGGGTGACTCAGAACTCTGGGCCTGAAAGGTGGGTTCTGATCCCACACAAAAGCAGCATCTCCTTCATTCCTTTTAAACGAGAGTTTCCTCCCACTGCCATTTTGCCCTTGCAATGCTTCCAATTGCTGTTTCAGGGCGGTCATATTGACAATTTTCCTGATTTTAACAAACTCATCATACTCCTCCAACTTATTGACAATTGCAGCAAAAGAACTCCCAGTCATGCAAAAAATTTCTTCAAAATAAGGTGGGTCACGTGCCTTGATGAAAATACGAACAATCTCTTCTTCAGTCATAGGAGGCTCGACTCTCGCAGCTAATTTTCTCCAACGCCTGGCATATGTTTTGTGATCTTCTGAAGGTTTCCTTTTGATTCCTTCCAATGTTGTTCGTGTCGGTGCCAACTCACAATTGAATTCATACTGCTTCACAAAAGCTGTTGACAAATCCAACCAAGTTTTGATCTCTTGAGATTTCAGGTTTGAGTACCAATCCAAAGCATCCCCTTCTAGGCTCTCGGGGAACAGACGCATAGGCAAGTTCTCATCATCCACTGGTTTACCAAGCTTGTTGGCAAACATTTTAAGGTGCGTCTTAGGGTTCCCGGTACCATCATATTTGCTGAACTTAGGGGTTTTCAAACCCATAGGTAGCTAGACGTCAGGAAATAGGCACAGATCATCGTAATCCAATCCACCATGTCGGTTCAGACCTTGGTTCTTCTTTATAAACTCCTCAAACCTGTCCAATCTCTTCATCAGATCTTTGTCGACTGGCATGACAGGCTCATCCATCTCTGGCTTTCCTTGGGAGGCAATGTCCTATACAAGGGTTCCGTGGTATGAAGATGAGGTTTGGTATGACTGGGAGGTATGTTTAAGGTGAACTGGGGTTGAGTATAATGGTTTACCTTTTTGGTTGGGCTCAGCAAGATATAGTCAGGGTGAGTGTATGGAAAACCGGTGTTGTGGTGAGAAAAAGCAATCTCATGAAGGTTAGGAATAGGTGGAACAAGAGTGGTTTGAATATTGGTCGAGAAAAGGGGTGGATTACATGTCAGCGGGGGAATGCTAACATGTTCATTGTGAGGACCCAAAATTTCTTGAACTAAACACATGAAATTTCTTGAATTATTTACTTCTATTCTTGTGAAAACCCTAAATGTTTCATGAATTATTTGTTATTTTATTTATTTAAGGGCATATAAATTCCTTAAGCGCATAAATAACATGTTTTCCCCTAAGTGCATTCATTTCATTTGATTAGGTATACTTGATTAAGGATTGAACCCTAGAATTATTGAGACTTTTTCCTAAGGTTTAGTTACAAGAAAAAAATAGAGTTGGTGATGTTAATTGGAGGCTAAATTAAATTAGAGGTGTTAGAAGCAATTAAGTGAGATTTTAGTAAGCTTGGTCAAGAAACCGCCACTTGTCACCATAGGATTCAAACCTTGACTTGTTGGTTTTTTTCCCTCCAACTTATCCCTTTAAAAACAACACAATTTCAGCTTTATTTTGGAAGGTGTTGGACGAAATTTGGGAGAGAAAAGAGAGGAAAAACCCACAAAAACCAACATAAATCTTGCTTAGTTTGATAGGAAATCAAAGAGAGAAAGTTTGCTAGCACCTTAACCATCAATCCACAAGCTTGGTAGGAGAAGATTATAGTTGCTTGAAGGCTCACCTCTTTAACTTCTCAAGGTAATTTTTCTTCCAAAACCCTAGCTCTATGATCTTTAAAGTTGGTGTAATGAAGGTTTTTAATGATGATTAAGGATGATGGATGCTTGGAAGCATGAGTTCTTGGCTTGGATTCTTGTAATTGTATCTCAAGAGTTGGTTTAAGTTTATGCTTACCACGTGTTTGATGAAATGCTTAATGACTTTTGATGCTTTAATGATGGAATTAATTGCTGTTTTAGCTTATTAAACACCTTGGAAAATGATGGAAATGACTTTAAAGGATTAATTGAAGGATTGTGTCAATGCTGGAAATTTTTGCAGGAAATCAGAAATGGAAATCAGTCCACTTCCTGAAGTTACTGTTCACTGTAGGAAATGAATTAGCATCCGAACCTTACACCGTTAGAAAGCCCTATGAACCTAGTTTTAAACGCCGCTGACGGAGCTCGATTTCAATTTTCCTACATCGAGTTATGGCCATTCTTTCGAGACTGTTTGACCAACCTGTCATTGACCCGACAGTTTTCTTGTGCCTCTGATTTTGCCAATTTAGACCATGATTAATTCTGATTTTGAGATTCGAGCTCTTCATGAAAGTTGTAGGTCTATGTCTTATCTTTGATACGCCATAAAATTCGTTTCAATCTGATAAACATAGCACCAGTTATGATCAAAATGCTGAGGGGTGACAAAGCTGTCACCATTTGTTCTTCACCGTTGCATTTCCTTTCTTCACTTGTCTTAGTTCAATCCCTTTTATTTGGTTCAAATGGATATTTTTCAGTCCATATTGTACTTGAATCATTAACCTAGTTTGTACTTGATTCTTCTTTGATTTCCACTTCCAATTCATTTTGAACCTTGGCGACACTTTTGAACCGTGGATAGACTTTAGTTTATCTAAGTTTGATCGGTTAGGCTCTAATCGCTTTATATTGGACACCCTAGACTTGTATATTTTGGTTTGTCCATTTTCTTAAGTTAAGCTTTATTGTGATGATGAATTTTACTTCAGGGATTGATTTTGATCCAGAAAATATTCCCGAGATTGACGTGTACTCCTCTACTATTGGTGAGTGTTCCAACTCCTTTTCAAATGAAAAATCTTGTTATTGTTGCAAAGGAATGATCTGTTGAAATGATTTACGAGTATTTATAAGGAAATGATTTATCACTATTTCCAAGTAAAATTTACTTTCTCAAGTGGAATAATTTTGAAGGATTTGTGACTGTTTCATGCTTGTTTACTTGACCAACTTGATTAGTTGAAATACTTGAGTACTTGAATTATGTGATGATCCGCTCTCTTGTGATTTGTGAGCCACTTAATCTGAATGAGGCAGTTTATCACACTCAATCTCTTTTACTTGAAATTTTGCATCTTTGAATTATGAACTTGTGGTGTGTGCATGGCTTATACTTGACTTGTGAGTGCTGGGCGGCAGTATGTGTCATGCTCGAATAGAGTGGGAGGCACCTCTCATCCCGTCCCAGTACTTTGATCTTGACTAAGTGCTTGACTTGTGAGTGCTGGGCGGCAGTATGTGTCACGCTCGAATAGAGTGGGAGGCACCTCTCATCCCGTCCCAGACGTTGTTCTTGATTAAGTGCTTGATTTATAAGTCTGGCGGTAGTATGTACCACACTCAAGCGAGTGGGAGGAACCTCTCATCCCGTCTCATCCTACATCTGATTTGTATCTTGAACGGCGGTATGTGTCTTCGAATAGAGTGGGAGGCACCTCTCATACCATCTCAGTACCTTGATCTTGATAAGTCGATTGAAGAGTTATCTCATCGACCATACTTGAACTTGCTTGGTATACTCGAGTATTACCCAAATTTGATAAGTTGAGGTGTTGGGGGGGTGAATGGTGGGCGGTTGTGGTGTAAGTGGTGTCTACGGACTTGATTCTAGATTTCAAGCGTTGACGGAGAGTCAGCGGCTTATGTTCGATCAAGCTTTTGCGGATATGGCTTTTGGAAGCCACGTATCCTTTATTTGCATGTATTGCTTTATTTTGTATTAAATGTGAGATTGTCTATTTGTTTGCCTATTTATTGTCTCATCTTAATCAAAAGGTTCTTAAATGTTTTCAAAGTCAACATTTGACCATGTTCTCGACTTACACGTATTTTTTTTTTTAAGACTCAAATATTTTACAAAAGTATTTAATTCAAATGTCCATGAATTTGATAAAACGTGAATTTTCTTGTTTTCACTGAACATTCACTGAGCTTTAGCTCATCCCAAAAATATTTTATTTTTCCCCCCAGGGCTCGAGATGAAGGAAAGCAGGATGTGATCTTTCATAGTATGACTGGCAGGATTATCTCTTGTACTATTTGTAATTTGGACAGTTGGACCTTTGGAGTACTTGGATTCATTGGAAATGTAATTATTATTTGAAGATCTTGTATTGTAATTATTTGAAGTTTGTAATATGATTGAGGACTGTAGTGAGTCCCGGCGAGAGCTGGGCAGGCGGTCCGCTAACCCCTCTGGTTCGCCTTAGGGGAAGGTGGGGCTGTCACAGTTGGTATCAGAGCTTAGGCTTCAGATCTCTGTAGTGTATCCTGGGCTTAAAGTTTAGGATACCGGACCTTGGGATTAATTGACTCTTAAGTGAAATATTGAGCACTAGGGTTTCTTATATTGTAGGAAAAGAAGAGTAGTGTGTGGGATTGATTTGAAAAGTGATAATGAGTTTGTTGACCTATGGTATTAGTCAATATCTAGAGGAGTGAATTTGACTGAGGTAAATCATAGAATTCGATGTGTTTTTTGGGGTTGAATCTCCATATGTATGTCTAGGGGACTGGATGTGAGACTTCTTGTGAATCTTCTATGAGACCTATCCTCTGAGTTTGAACTTGGAACTCAAGGTTTTAACTAGAAACCCTAATGCCGGTGATTCTTGGAGATCAATGATATGGAGAAACTAATGGGGATGGACATGCAGGAATAGTTTTAAGTTTGACGAGTGCAAGTTGGAATGTCGAGGACTACATTCTCTTAAGGGGGAGAGATTGTGAGGACCCGAAATTTCTTGAACTAAACACCCGAAATTTCTTGAATTATTTACTTCTATTCTTGTGAAAACCCTAAATGTTTCATGAATTATTTGTTATTGTATTTATTTAAGAGCATATAAATTCCTTAAGTGCATAAATAACATGTTTTCCCCTAAGTGCATTCATTTCATTTGATTAGGTATACTTGATTAAGGATTGAACCCTAGAATTATTGAGACTTTTTCCTAAGGTTTAGTTACAAGAAAAAAATAGAGTTGGTGATGTTAATTGGAGGCTAAATTAAATTAGAGGTGTTAGAAGCAATTAAGTGAGATTTTAGTAAGCTTGGTCAAGAAACGCCACTTGTCACCATAGGATTCAAACCTTGACTTGTTGGTTTCTTTCCTCCAACTTATCCCTTTAAAACAACACAATTTCAGCTTTATTTTGGAAGGTGTTGGACGAAATTTGGGAGAGAAAAGAGAGGAAAAACCCACAAAAACCAACCTAAATCTTGCTTAGTTTGATAGGAAATCAAAGAGAGAAAGTTTGCTAGCACCTTAACCATCAATCCACAAGCTTGGTAGGAGAAGATTATAGTTGCTTGAAGGCTCACCTCTTTAACTTCTCAAGGTAATTTTTCTTCCAAAACCCTAGCTCTATGATCTTTAAAGTTGGTGTAATGAAGGTTTTTAATGATGATTAAGGATGATTGATGCTTGGAAGCATGAGTTCTTGGCTTGGATTCTTGTAATTGTATCTCAAGAGTTGGTTTAAGTTTATGCTTACCACGTGTTTGATGAAATGCTTAATGACTTTTGATGCTTTAATGATGGAATTAATTGCTGTTTTAGCTTATTAAACACCTTGGAAAATGATGGAAATGACTTTAAAGGATTAATTGAAAGATTGTGTCAATGCTGGAAATTTTTGCAGGAAATCAGAAATGGAAATCAGTCCACTTCCCGAAGTTACTGTTCACTGTAGGAAATGAATTAGCATCCGAACCTTACACCGTTAGAAAGCCCTATGAACCTAGTTTTAAACGCCACTGACGGAGCTCGATTTCAATTTTCCTACATCGAGTTATGGCCATTCTTTCGAGACTGTTTGACCAACCTGTCATTGACCCGACAGTTTTCTTGTGCCTCTGATTTTGCCAATTTAGACCATGATTAATTCTGATTTTGAGATTCGAGCTCTTCATGAAAGTTGTAGGTCTATGTCTTAGCTTTGAAACGCCATAAAATTCGTTTCAATCTGATAAACATAGCACCAGTTATGACCAAAATGCTGAGGGGTGACAAAGCTGTCACCATTTGTTCTTCACCGTTGCATTTCCTTTCTTCACTTGTCTTAGTTCAATCCCTTTTATTTGGTTCAAATGGATATTTTTCAGTCCATATTGTACTTGAATCATTAACCTAGTTTGTACTTGATTCTTCTTTGATTTCCACTTCCAATTCATTTTGAACCTTGGCGACACTTTTGAACCGTGGATAGACTTTAGTTTATCTAAGTTTGATCGGTTAGGCTCTAATCGCTTTATATTGGACACCCTAGACTTGTATATTTTGGTTTGTCCATTTTCTTAAGTTAAGCTTTATTGTGATGATGAATTTTACTTCAGGGATTGATTTTGATCCAGAAAATATTCCCGAGATTGACGTGTACTCCTCTACTATTGGTGAGTGTTCCAACTCCTTTTCAAATGAAAAATCTTGTTATTGTTGCAAAGGAATGATCTGTTGAAATGATTTACGAGTATTTATAAGGAAATGATTTATCACTATTTCCAAGTAAAATTTACTTTCTCAAGTGGAATAATTTTGAAGGATTTGTGACTGTTTCATGCTTGTTTACTTGACCAACTTGATTAGTTGAAATACTTGAGTACTTGAATTATGTGATGATCCGCTCTCTTGTGATTTGTGAGCCACTTAATGTGAATGAGACGAGTGCGTACTTTATCACACTCAATCTCTTTTACTTGAAATTTTGTATCTTTGAATTATGAACTTGTGGTGTGTGCATGGCTTATACTTGACTTGTGAGTCAGGCGGTATGTGTCATGCTCGAATAGAGTGGGAGGCACCTCTCATCCCGTCCCAGTACTTTGATCTTGACTAAGTGCTTGACTTGTGAGTGCTGGGCGGCAGTATGTGTCACGCTCGAATAGAGTGGGAGGCACCTCTCATCCCGTCCCAGTACGTTGTTCTTGATTAAGTGCTTGATTTATAAGTGCTGAGCGGTAGTATGTACCACACTCAAGCCGAGTGGGAGGTACCTCTCATCCCGTCTCAGTCCTACATCTGATTTGTATACTGAACGGCAGTATGTGTCACGCTCGAATAGAGTGGGAGGCACCTCTCATACCATCTCAGTACCTTGATCTTGATAAGTCGATTGAAGAGTTATCTCATCGACCATACTTGAACTTGCTTGGTATACTCGAGTATTACCCAAATTTGATAAGTTGAGGTGTTCGGGCCCGGTAAGGGGGTGAATGGTGGACGGTTGTGGTGTAAGTGGTGTGTACGGACCTGATTCTAGATTTCAAAGCGTTGGACGGAGAGTCAACGGCTTATGTTTCGATCAAGCTTTTGCGGATATGGCTTTTGGAAGCCACCTGTATCCTTTATTTGCATGTATTGCTTTATTTTGTATTAAATGTGAGATTGTCTATTTGTTTGCCTATTTATTGTCTCATCTTAATCAAAAGGTTCTTAAATGTTTTCAAAGTCAACATTTGACCATGTTCTCGACTTACACGTATTTTTTTTTAAAGACTCAAATATTTTACAAAAGTATTTAATTCAAATGTCCATGAATTTGATAAAACGTGAATTTTCTTGTTTTCACTGAACATTCAGAGCTTTAGCTCACCCCAAAAATATTTTATTTTTCCCCCCAGTGGCTCGAGATGAAGGAAAGCAGGATGTGATCTTTCATAGTATGACTGGCAGGATTATCTCTTGTACTATTTGTAATTTGGACAGTTGGACCTTTGGAGTACTTGGATTCATTGGAAATGTAATTATTATTTGAAGATCTTGTATTGTAATTATTTGAAGTTTGTAATATGATTGAGGATCAGTGAGTCCCATGAGGAGTGATCCGCTAACCCTGGTTCTTAGGGGAAGGTTGTCACATTCATGATCATTGGTACCACCTCCACACCAACCTGATCAATTACACTTTCCTGCTATCTCATCTCATTAAACCTTCCCAGTACTTCACTTAACTGAGCTCCCAAGGCAGCAAAGTCGGGCGAAATAACCAAAGTATTCCTATCTGAGCCTTCTGGTGTAGAACTCATGTTTACGGGTTGCTTCAAGCTCTTGCTTTTGGATCGGGTGGAGCTATTTTTAAAAGTACCTGAGTGGGAAGAGAAACACACTTTAGGAGTTTATTTCCAAAAGGAGCTGTGGAGATTTATTTGGAAGAAGGAAAAAAAGAAAAAGAGTGAAGTTAGT
Organism: Gardenia jasminoides; assembly: GCA_013103745.1. Lineage (NCBI taxonomy): Eukaryota > Viridiplantae > Streptophyta > Magnoliopsida > Gentianales > Rubiaceae > Gardenia > Gardenia jasminoides. The sequence goes on from CM023099.1 coordinate 14,885,939, forward strand.
GATTGTTTATATAATTCGGATACATGTCCTAGAGGGGGGCCCTTTTATGCCAAGGGTAGGCCTTGCATGATGCAATACTTTCAAAGTGGGGCCCGTTCATCAAACCTGAAATTTGACACTTGTGAAAATGATGAAAATATTCTTCATTAGCAAATTCTAAACTTCATAGTCTACATCATCTCTTGAAGGCGTTCTTGTACAAAACTATTGAATTTTTTCAGCCTATCTATTACAGCATCTTTTGGTTCTTTAGAGTAGGGGTTCATGCTCACTTGGTCATATAGTTCGGCGCATTTCCGTTTCAAGTCTTGGTTCTTTTCTTGCATCTCCTCATACATCTTCTTGTTCTTGTCTGCCAAATCCTTGTTTGCTTGCACGGATTGCTTCAATTGTACGTTCTCTCTATCCTTTGCCTCAATGATCGCCATCAGTCTCTTGACTTCATCGGTTTGCGCCCCTTGCAGCTGTCTTCCATCACGATTCCTAAGCCACTCTTCATACTGAGGTGTGACCATAGCCAACTATTTATGTTGTGGAATGTAAGCAATATCTTTATCCTTGGACAACGTTCCCCATGCTTGCGTGATCGGTACCTTCATTGGAATTTCGGCCGGACAGATTCCCTTATCAAAAATGATGGTGAAGTTGGTCAAATCAGGTAGAGGCGGTAGTCCTTGAACACGTCCCAACTGTCTCAAAAATTTCTTTGGAATGTAACTCATAATGCCTTGAGTTCCTAGCAACGGTATAAAATCGGGGGATTTGGTGCGAAGAGCCGGATCGAGGCAGTCCGTCCAATCTAGTACCCATCTAATCTTGTGATCTGATAGTGTATTCAAAAAGTCCACCCATTCTGAAGCATTCCTTGGTAGGTTATTCCTATCTATTCTCTTATAATGAGTAATCAACCAATTGTATCCAACTAGAGGCACACTATCAGGAGCAGGTAATTGTCTTTTGAAATGTTCCATAGCCCACATGTGCAGAATTCGGTTCGATCCATGGAAGAACTTCACCCCCTTTTGGCAATTTGTACAAGCTACGAAGAGGTCTGCTAATATGGTCGGTACTATAGAGTCTCGTCGATTTCCAATCCCATAGAACAGGTCATTCATAAACTTGGTGATCTTAAAACCAATTTTTCCGTCTCTTCTTGGAAATAAATAGACTCCTGCCATGACAAATCTATATACCCATGGCCTTTTGTACTCCCAGACAGCTTTGGAATTGAACGAAAAATCTTTGGCATATTTGTCGAATCCATCTCTTTCAGCAAATCTATCAAACAAAAACCTTACATCTATGCTTTGATCTGACCCTAGTACCACAGACTCCTTTAATCCAGTGAAGCGACAGAACTCAGCCTTTCCAGAAGCAAAGGGAAATATCACTGCAGTACCTTCTACTGATAAGTTAAGAAGACAAGATACCTCCTCAATTGTCATAGCAAATTCCTTATTTCCTATCCTAAATGCTAAACAGCTAGGGTCCCATAGTTGGATTAAAGCCTCTACCAAATACCCATCAGATTCTATGTCCTTGAAATCCCCAATTGGTCCGAGGTATGTTGCTACTTGGTTGATCTCGTTTGGTGAGAGAAGCCCGGGCCATAGCTGAATTTCCACTGGAACTGCTAACAGTTGCTTGATACATCTAGGTCTATCCATTTGAATCATGTCAACTGGGTCAAATACCTTACCTACAAGCCCCACCTATCCAGTTTTACTGAAATTTAAACATGAATCTCCTATAAAGGGTTATGTACCCAGGAGAAGTGAGGTGGGCGTAGTCCTATAATGGGATTCCCTAAGTGGCATTCCCTCTATGGCTTATGCATGATGCCATTTTATTAAAGCAAGTAAGGGTGCAAAATGAAACATGACCTATAGGAGCCCCATTTGAATGTTAGGGTAAGCCTAAAAGTGATATGCAATTACAACTTAAATGCAATAGATATAAATTCAAACGTACAATAGCCTATCTAGAAGGATGGCTTGTCTTAAAAGAGTGTCAAGAATCTTATTTTCTAGAGTTTGTGAAATGCAAGAAAAGGGAAGACAACAAAAGGTTAGTTTAATCAACAGATATCACATAACACATTGAAGCAACAAATTGCACAAAAATAAAGAGGGGTGGAATCCCTCCTCTCGTGTCTAGTGATCCTTAATAGGGTAAGGTAGACTCTCCCCTAAGTAATTCTAACATGGATGCATGAGGTTGGACTCACTAATGCATCTAGATTTGACAAAGGTTACAGGCTCCCAAACCTTCAGACCAAAAGGCAAAAGGTCATCAATCCGAATGCCTCAAGTCGGTGGTTCGAGTGATCCCCTAGACATTGCTACGTGCATACACGCCACATGTCCAAGTGGATCAATCCTAATCCCTAATAGGGAAGAGTGGCATGACAAGCCACTAAAAGTAAAAAAATAGGGTCAAAGTAAAATACATATGCACGTATGAAAGTGATTCCCTTTGAGAGGAGGATTCAAATACCAAACATTCTCGAGACTCTAGAGTAGATGCACACACCCCAAATGCAAGGCGGTACAAGCAAATATCAATACAAATAAATAAACAATAATTCATTCATCATGTGCACATGTGTAAGGAGTGATTATGGGAAAAAATCCTAAAAGAAAAGAAAAGGAAAAGGAAATGCAACCTAAAACATCCAAATGTGATATATAAGAAGGTTTGAAAAATGAAATAATCAACTAAATCAAGTGCTCGGACCCTCTTAGGAAAATCCCGATTAAGCCAACCCATTTTTGGAAGGAGAGGGAATGAAACCCTCGTTTGGTTTTAGTTGAAAAGGTTTTTTAGTTAAAAATTGATTTTGAAAAAGAAATGGGTCATGGGACTACAAAAATGTGACGATTTGGACCCAAAAACAAAAGTCTAGAAAAGGGTTTTTAGAAAAGTTTGGAGTCGCCACTTGGTATGGAGTTTAGGTGTACCAAGTCACCCAAAAAATTTAAGTAATGAAAATAAACTAAGAAAACCCTTTTTAGACTCCAGGTCTTTGAAAACTTAGAGAAAAAGGTTCGGGGGTCGGTTGAAAGAAGGGAAGGCAAAGATTGATGTTACTGTCTCTAAGGCACATTCTAACCTAGCCAAAGCTAGTTGCAAGATTTAGTTAAAAATTTCCTAATTCTAACTTTAAAATTCATCACATTTGGATGTTATCTATATAGATGCAAAAACCTAGATCTAATGTTGGATCGAGAGGGGCAAAAATGTCTCCTTGAGGTTTGATTGGAATTGATCACATTAGTTGTGTCATCCAAGTTTGATCCCTCGAGGAGGTCACGAAGAATGCAAATGATGAGACTCGAACAAAACGGGAAAACTAGGGTTTTCAAAAGAAATGTAATTTTTATAAAATCTCAAGGGAAAAGAAATTGGATTTTTGAAAAGATCGATTTTAAGTGCAAAGAGGAACTTGAATTTTCAAAAGATGCAATTTTAAGAAAAATGGATTTTTACTTTGAATTGCTAAACATGAAGAAGAAACTTGATTTTTAAATATTGATTTTGATAGAACTTAAAATAATGCACATATATGTCCTAAAAAGGAATAATGCAACATAATGGGTGCGGGAGACTAAATTCGTGACTTCAAATATTCCTTTTCATAGAAGGAAATAAAAGCGTGCTAAGGTTAGGAAGCCATACTCGCTCTTTTCCCTAATTCAAAGGGTAATGCTCTAAAATGTGCGAATCCATTTTTTGACGAAAAAGAAAACTAAATGAGATGTCTCGCATACGGGATGGGAGAAAAATAACATGCAAAATGGGAAATAAACTCTAAAAGTGAAAAGTGTGTGAAATTTGTATCTAATGCATGAACGGCATTTAAGGGTCTAGCATTGGACTAACTCTCATCTAAAAGTTCTCACTAACATTGGATTAGTGAGAAATTGAAAGGAAAGGCCACAACTAGCATTGGACTAGTGTGGTGACGTCAATACATTTACACAATAAACATGTAGACATGATAATAAAGTAAGTAAACACATAAAACACATAAACACATAACACATAGGCATAATGTTTAGATGCAAGACCCTAAGAAAGCAAGTAAACACATAAACATGCAAGCATGCAAAATAAGCATATAAAACCTAATTATTACATTGGGGGAACCAAAATACATTCTAAGGGAAAAAAATCGGAATAATAATCTAACTATTACACTTTCTAGAATAAATACACTTTTTGTAAAATTAAATCTATCTATTACAACTTGGCATCCAAGGTCTCCAAATGATTTACCCAAAAATTAAATGACATAAATAAAGACTAGGCATGAATAAAAGCAAAGGAAAACTTAATTTAAAACAGGCAAGATCATGCAAAAACACATAAGAGCACATAATAGGGGAAAGAAGTTACCATCCCCTGATGTGATGCCTTAATTGAATCCTTAAATGATGGGAATGGTTATCTAAGACTCAATGTCAACAAAAGGGATCAAGGTACCAATTTAAAGGAAAAATCAATCAAAAATTCAAAGAAAAGGTATCAAAACAGATTCTGCAAGCAACATGGACAAGACTAGGAAATACGAACAATAGAGTAAGATTCTGGAACAAAAGAGCAGAAAATAGCAACAAAAGCGAGAACAAGAGGTTACAGCTGAGAAGAAACGCTGATAGATCCGCAACTACGTCGCGTTACATGCAAAATGTAAAGTTCGAGGGAACGCGGATAGGAAAGCGGACTCACCGTAACGGTCCAGCGTCTCTTCCCATCTTCAAAATATCAGAAATATTGCTTCCAATTTTTCAGACAATAACACAAACAAAATCTTCGGAGGCAAGGGGATCTATTTAAAGCATTAAACATCATTATTCAGATCATAACAAAACGAGCTAAAACCGAGAAAGGCCAAATCTTAAGCATCAATATCATCAAATAGACAAAAAGAGGGAAGGGAAGAAGCTGCTAGCAAGGAAGTTCTGTGGTGGCTTCGCGTAATAACCCCAGCGTTTCTTCACATCTTCAAATATTCAAGCAGAATTGCGGAGCGTTACGCGAACCAAATCGCGCAAGAGCTCCACGTTTCTTCACATCTTCAAACATTCAAGAGGAAACGCGTTCACTGTGAGTAAGCAGCAGTACCAGCGTTTCTTCACATCTTCAAAACGTGAAGAACATTTTTCTAGAAATTTTTTAGAAATCATAACAAAATCATCACAGAAGCATCAAACGTGTGATTTTAAACGTCAGAACAAGACTATGAGCCTTACCAAGGCTTTATAAACACAACATGCTCATATAGCAACCAATAATCATCATCAAATGTCATAAAACTTAAAAAACACATTTAAGACCTTGGTTCCATCAAAGGTCTGATTTTCAACAATTTTGACCGAAAAATAATAGATAGAGTAAAGGAGACTACCGATCTGGAGGCTTGAAAAGAACAAGAAGGAATCACCGAAATTCCAGAAATCTTCACTAAAGAAAAGGAAACGCTAGTTTTTATCTTTTCTCTCTTTTTCTTTTTCTCTTTGATTCTCAATCGTTTTTCTCTCTTTCTGCTCACTCTCAGCCTCCCTCTTCTCTCTTTTTTTTCCCTCTTTTGTTCAGAAAACCCTAACATGGGTGATTTATAGGCATTAAAACCTACAACCAAAGGCTTAGATGCATTTAGGGTTTTCTTGGGTTAATTTTGATCATTGGATGCGTTTTATTTGTGTCTTAAGGATCAAGGGTGATTTGGGCATTAACTAAATCGATTACTTGATGCCAAAGACACAAAAAATACAGCTGGAAATGATGAAGGAAAGGTTGGAAAAAACGCGCGCGTAATTTTTTTTTCGCTTCAGATCAGGTTACGCGGACAGATCCACGTAATTGGTTCGCGTTTTTGACTTTCTTTTTTTTTTTTTAAGAAAAACCTACAAAAATAAGAAAGATGTGTTAGAATATTCAAAAATAAATAACTAAATATTAGTAGATAAAAACATAAGAAAACAATTGAAATAGTCAAAATTTGGTGTCTACAAAGTCCAAGAATTTAGCTCTGCAACCTGCCACCTCAGCTTTGCTTTCTTTCTCTGGCATAGGCACGCCCTGGAATCAAGAGTCTTCTGGAATTTTGCCAATAAACACCAATTTTCACACCAAAGGCCTACAAACACCACAGAAACAATTTATCAGCAGAACCCCAATTCTTAATGCAATAAAAGGCCAAAATTAAGATCAAATATCAGCAAATAAGGTGCACAATTATCTTCCTATCAGGAAACTACTCATATATAAAATGCATTAGTACAGTTTAGTTTGACAAGTTATGCTGACCTCTTGATAATATGTCATTATGTTCTAGAAAAATTCATGCTTTGCATGTCTTTGGGGTTAATATTATGTTGTAATGTCTACACGGATTTTGTGGAAGACCTCCTAAACATGGGTCTCACTGAACTTGCACGCAGGCAGGAATGTGCAATCGGAATTACCATTCATAAATTTCTTATAGGGCATATTCTCATATAATTATATGATTTCTGAAGTGCAAGTTTTAGAAAAGCTCAAAATCATAATTGGCTGAACAAGTGTTGTAGATTCTTTAAAAAAAAATATTCAGTTAGCCATAAGAAAGGCCAAATGATTAAAGAAATAGCAGTTGAGAATATAAAATTAATTTTTTCCAAAATCAAAATCTAAAAGTAGGTTCAAAAAGAATCAGTAGACAATGGTTTCTTTAGTTCGTCTAGCCTTTAATTGATATCATTCTGCATTTCTTTTTTCTTTGAGGTGTGGATTTCTTTCTTTTGGTTTAGCTTTTACCCCATATTAAAGAAGATTTCTTTTGGCGGCTAGCATATATATAATCTATTATATTTGCTTCTACTTTATTCAGGATAAAGGACGAAAAAAGTAACAACATAATCGTCACAATTAAGTGCCTAGAAAGGAAGACACAAAGCATGTATAAATATAGTGGTCCCTTCAAAACTAAAGGAAGAAGTTTAAACAGGTAATTTGAGAAACCTCCTTTAAGATTTCTAACAATTGCACTGACCTCCCTCAGAGTTAGGAAAATTCTAAAGACGAACCCTGTAAAAAGAATTGGGTCCCCAATGTTTACATCAGCTGCAGTGAAATTACTATAGTAGCCTTTCAACTTACAAGGCATTTGGCAATTACATGGATTTCGTTGATTAAATCAGTAGTTACCAAATTAATAGAAAAATCACAATTTAAAACTAAGAAATTTTCTAATTGGCCATGAGAAACGGGCTTCAGTTTGAAGATTCATTATGAAGGCTTGAAGAGGTCATAATTTGTGATTCTAGTTCATGGTTGAACTAGTTTGATTTCATGCTATATCTTCAGTGTTTTGGCTCCAATTCTTGAATCTAAATCCTTCAGAATTTGCTTTCCAATCGTTTATTGTCTATTATATAAGTTCCATGGAAGTAGCTGTTATAAGGTGCCATTACAAATAGTTGTAGAAGTTTGAAATTGATACTTGCATTTGTCACTATTTACACTTACACCTTCTAATCTTTGACTTTGTTAATATAACAATTTATGCTTTTTTACCAGATTAACTAACCAATGTAACATATGGGGACATTTCTAGAATCACATTGTCTTCTCCCTCCTGAATCTAATTTTATATATTTATTTTTTATTAGGTATTTTATCGAAGGTTTTTCAAACCTTGAGGGAGACTAATGTGAACATTAGAGAAGGTTTTGAAATTAACCCAAATTATTCTTTTTATCATATTAACCAAAGTAGACATAGTTATGATTCCAAATTCCCCATTTTAGTTTAAAACTAACAATTTTGATTGTTTTGAGAAGTGGAATTTGAATTTACCATTATAGGAGTTGTTACGGTTACAGTTTTTGAATGTTTAATTCTAGTTCAACTTTTGATTTTGATTTTATTCTAGTTATGGTTTTGATTTCTTCTGATTACAATTTCGGGTTTTTTTGTTATGTTTAAACACTTGTTGTTATAAAATTGATTATAAGGAAATATCACAATGAATATAGAAAAAAATAAGAACTTTATTGTATTATCATATACAAGAAAAAAGAAAACATGATGCAAGTTTTATGAAACATGATGCAAATTTTATGAAAAACTAAAAAGAAAACATGATGCAAATTTTGTGAAAAACTATCTCATTACTGATTAGATTGGACTGGTATTGGATTTAGATTAGTTATGAGATCTAGACTTACTAATGAGATGAGATAATAGGTTGTTGAGCTAAGATTAAAACTACTGTTGTTGGATCCTAACTCTTACCATTGAACACTAAAGTGATCAAATATATTTTATTAGTGCATGCTTTTGTAGATAGTTTGAACTAGTTTTCAATTATCGGTTCTAGTTCTAGTTCTAGTTCAAATTTTTAACAAGCCTAAACGTGAATTTTTACTTATAGTTATGATTCTGATTTCAATTTTGATTCTGATTCAACAAATTACAGGCCCAATTCCAATCCAATTCTGGTCAAACTTGAACTGTGACCACCTCTAAACTAAGTTCAATAAATGAGAGGAACAGATTCCACCAGGATTCAATGGAGTATACGCTAAATTGATGAAATGCCCAAAGAAAGCTACGTATGCGTTGCGACCCACGAGTGCCATAAAATAAGTGGACATTGTGTATTACCAGCAGTCATCTCTGCCGTAATAAACCATCCATCATTCTTTTGAACTTTTATGCTTCTTTTGTGGATAAAATTATTAAGATAGCTGATCTAAACCAGCATCGTTAATTGTGTGTTTTTCACAAGTTGTGTCACAATGGCGACTTCTAAAAGGGCACATTAATGTATCCCTTCTCTTTCAACAAGGCAAGCAGAGAATAAATAAATAAATAAATAAGAGATAAAGATTACAAATCAGCAATGATCTTCAATTAATAGTACGTGGAGACCTTTTGCTGCTAGTTTTTTAATGGGTGGGACCATCCAACTGAATTTTGAATCTTGAAATGGATTGTCCAGTTTTTCTCATTGGCAGAGTACCTTGCATATCTTCCTCAATCCTTCTAACCTTTGAGCACATGGTCTTATTTGTACGTTTGCTCATTTTACAATACGTAGAAGAACAAACGATTGGATATTGATCTGTAAAATTAGCGGTTGACAAGGGTAAGTTACTCTCAACTTTTATAAATCTATTGATTTCAAGATTTAAACATGTTCAGGAAACACGTTTGTGAGTTTATTCTAATTAAACGGTAGTTTTCATCCCACTATATTTGGATTATTAGTTGTATTATTGCTGGATTATTAGTTTTCATCCCAATTGTCCGAAATTGAGATTACCATCTCTCTTTTCTTTTTTCCTTATTTTTTTCCTTTTTTTGTTTCCTGTCAATCCACAATGTTTACACTATTTCTACTCTAAAGTACACCACAGGAGGATCCAATGGGGCCAAAAACCGATCTTTAGACCAAAGAGCAAATCTTGTAAATATACCATTCATAAATTTGTTATAAGGCCTATTCTCATTTGATTCTAATTATTTTAAGAGTTTTTTTATTCTGTACTCTTGAGACACATGATTAGAGGTGGGTCGAAACATTAGTTGTTCAGAAAAGTTTTTAATTTCTTCACTAAATCCTAAATTCAGGGGAGGTGAAAATGTTTAAATTTAGAGTGGGCCTACTCTCCTAGTTTGTATGCTTATTCTGTGCTTTGAAGGCACATCATAAAAAATTCCTCATTTTGAATACTAGATTTCAAATAAATTTGAAGAGCAAGTATTTTGCAGTTTCCATTTTTTGTTTTAGCGATTAAAAAAGTGCCAAATAATGAAAACAAAGGCAGTCTATAATATCAGATAACAAGTGCTCCCCAATCAAAAGATGAAAACCGGTCGCAAAAACAGTTAAGTTCTACATTAGCGTGTGGAACTTCAGCACCCACCTTAATGAATAAAATGTGTGTGTGTGCATATTCTTTCAATTATATACAAATCCTATATTAGGTGACACACAACTTATATGTCTGACACAAACTAAAAGATGGTCTATATATGAGTTCACATATTTGTATCTATCGTTTGGTCATATCATGTTATTAGAGTCACTTTTTGTAGGTAAACAAATATATATATAGTTGGTCTAGGCATTAATGCGAATCAGATTTTCTTTTTTTTTCTTTATTGAAATGTAATTTTCTTTCTTTTCCTACTGTTGGTCCAATCCAAATGTTTCTGAAAACCTATAATGCATAGTTCACCCCGAGGGCAGTTCCATCAAAAGAATAAATAGCCCAAAAAAAAATTCACCCACCTATTAACTCTATGAAGTTGATTTCGTCCAATTTTAACCCATATGAGAAATTTTCGCTTAGCTTTCCGACAGAAACTTATTTTAAGGAAGATTTCTTTCGGCAAACTAGCAGATATATCATGTGTTTTTCCTCTCTCTTACTCTAATCAGGATAAAAGAGGAAAGAAGCCATCTTTAGCACATGTAAATCAAACCCATAGATTGTAACATGTTTTTCCATAGATTGAAATATATTGCTAATACAGATACTCTCAATTATGTACACATAAAAGAGGACAAGCAAAAATGCAAACATATTGGCTCCCTAAAAGCTACAAAGAAAGAATAGTGCCATAAAATAAGTGGATATTGTGCACTAGTAGCAGTCATCTCTGCCGTGATATCCAATCCAATAATCTTCTGAACTTTTATTTATTTAATTTTTTTTCATGATTTAGACAAGCAAGAATGAATAGTGCGTGTTCCACAAATTGTGTCACAATAGCAACTTCTGAAAGGGGTTATTAATTTGTCCCTCCTTTCTCAGCAAGGTACGCAAAAAATTAAATAAAGATTCCAAATCAGTTTCTTTCTGACTTTCACAATACTGTACATCATTATATATTCTATATTCTATGCTTGACCATCTGGTTGGCAAGTTTAGCTACTTAAGTTACTAGATATTAAATAGAAAAAACAATCAAATTAGTTTTTGTTTACTTGCTCAATAAAATCTCCATAAAAAGAGGCACTTGACTTTTTCTTAATTTTCTTGTAAAATTTTTAATGTCAATTCATTAGTTTGACATTGACATTTAATGTTGATTGTTAGTTTCAATAGAAATACTGAGGATAACACTTTACTCCAAACTATGAGAGGGTTATTTATAGGTTTTAAACTATAAGGGGTCTATGTGGTAAAGTACCAAATTACATGAAAGAAAAAGGTAATTTACTCTAAAATTTATGATAGTTAGAGGATAAAATGGTGAAATCAAAATCACGGACCATCTATCTAACCTGCAAGTTTTTATTTTTTTACTTTAATCCTTTTTTTTGGTAGGTATAATTGAATAGCTGTTTTTCTAGTCATTATCGTGCATCTTCAGGTAGAAACCATTATTATTTTCAAATCTTGAATTTCTTTTACCTTTTCTATTTCTGCAAAAATCCTGTTGGTTTTCAAAAGTTCGATCAAGGTTATACTTTGTAGGAAAATAATTAATTTTTTGCCCATTGCTGCACAACAAAAAGCAGGCTTCCATATTTCTCACTTTTTCGCTAGATTAGATTAAAAATCAAGATCAACTATTTGTACTTAATAGATGTATACACACATACATATATGGATCTCTTTTTTTTCTGCATAACTACCATTCCTCTTACTCTCAGATGCTGTTTTGCAGCTTGGAAAGTTATCTGAAATATGTGTAGGTCAATGATAGTTAACTAGATTGTGTATGCAATAAGCCAAAATTTAGTCTATCAAGGCTAGAATTTTCAAATATATCTATAGAAAAAAACTAGAAAAGTTACTTTGTATGTCAAAAGTTAACATATTTAAACTTTTTTTTAAATGTAAATAGGAGATCTCGAATCTGATACCTCTTATATACACTTTTTTCTTCTCTTACCACCTAACTCATCACTTCCTTTTAACATATAACATAACATATTTTCAAGTTTTTATGAAAGCAAAAGTTTAAACTTATAATAATAGTTCAAAAACATGAGGACGGTACTGGCCTCTTCCCGCTGCATCCCAGTTCCTTCGATGAATACATCCATTAATCATCATTGACTACTTTCCGACTGGTATATATTTCAGGCTTTTGGCACTCTGCATTCCTGACAAACCTTGATTCCCGAACTATCATAGCTGGCACATTTTGCTTCAGCACAAATTGCTTTACCTGTGGTAGGAAGTGTACTTCACTTCCTACCATAGACAATTCCCTAAAGATAGTACTGGATACTGGCTAAGTCTTGTCTAGATTGCTATTTTTTGGATTTTACATAAAAAAGTATATTGTAACGATTTGATATATGTGAGGTAAAAAAATATTTGGTAAATGTGATCACAGAAAACATAAAAATTTTTCTGTGAAAAGTTCCAATTCAAACAAGGCCTAAAGATTTGTGAATCTTTGGAATTCGAAGTCAACTGATTTCTACAATAGATCGTTATATTTTTAATATTTATAATATTCTTCGTGGAAATTGCACGCACGTTACAGCTAAAACTTGACGCTTTCCAGCTGATTGCCAGCAAAAACCTTTATTCTCCTATAAATTAAATAGTATCTAAACTGATGAAGATCTTAGATGAAAATTAGTTTAAGATTTGTATCTCTTCGGAATTCTAAGTACCAAATTTCTACTTAGATCACTGTAGATATATAATAGAATAGTAAAGTACAAAATTGTATCGTGAGCAACACTAAGTCAAGCCAGGCTTTTGGTCTTCCAACTAGCTGATAATCGGAGACAGCAATATATGATACAAAAATAAATTACTTCAGATCAATGCTACCAGGAAAAAGAAAAAAAGAAAAAGAAAAAAAAGCACCTGACTTTTTTTTTAATGCTCTCAAACTCCCTTTCAAAAAAAAAGGAAAAAAAAAAAGAAAAAGAAAAGAGGAACAAACTGGCCCCTGCCTGGGAGCTAGTATAACGCTCATTTGAGAAACAATTTTGGTAACAGTTCCAAATGAAAAAATGTGCCTGATGCAATGTAAAAACTCCTGCTTGCATCTAATTTCAATGCATCACAAAATTTGGAAATACAGCAGCTAGCTTCCTGATTTTCCACAGAAAATTGTATTGGAAGAGTGATGGCATTGCTATATGAGCACTTCATCCCCTGAATAGCAATCTTAAAGAGGAGGGGAGGGAGGAAGGGAGGGGAGGAGGAGGAGGAGGGGGGAGTGGGGTGGCAGTGGTGGAGGAGGGAGGAGGCAAGGGGGATGGTGGTGTGTGATGGGTGGCGATGGAAATTAATGAATTTTAAAAAAATACCCCAATAAAATTTTAAATTTTAAAAATACAATAAAATATATTTCTGAAAATTACCTATCTACAAAAAAAAGTTTTTTAAATATAATGCTACAGTGAAATTTTTAAAAAAAATACCTTCAAACCACCTAATCAATACAAACCATCAACAGTAGAAAGTTTTTCAAATACAATACTACATAGTAATTTTTCAAAAAAAAAAAATGCTCAAAAACACCTAATCCATGCAAATCCTAGATTATCAAGGCCAAAAAATTCAACTATACCAACAGATGAAACTAGAAATATACTTTGAGGGCAAAGAAAACTTTAACATATTTAAACTTAAGTGTATAACATAATACATTTTCAAGCTTTTGTTGGAGGCAAAAATTTAAACTTATAATAACAGTTTAAACTTGAGGACAGTACAAACCCCTCCGTGCTGCCTCTGAGTTTTTTTGATGAATACATCTGTTAGTTATCGTTTGTAAATTATAACATAATTAGCCAGCCATTCATACTTTGATGCACTTTTCCAACATTCTATAAATTTTGATTCTTCCACAAAAGAGCTACTCAATTTTCACCAAAAAAAAAAATATTGTTGTGATTCAAATTCAAGATACCAAAGAAGTAACACAGTCTAGTGTTTGAAAATGCAAAAACGTTCTACTATGTCCTTAAACTTTTTGCTTTTTTTTTTTTGGCAAAAATGCTAACTTTGGCTTGGATTGATGTAATTCCTCTTTCTCCTTAATTTTTTTGAAAACAAAAAGAAATTAAGAGACAAATTATATAATTTTCTCTAGATATCTGAATGTTAACATTATATACTTCTACCAAAAGTCATAGAAAAGAAAAAACTTCTATCAGAAATAAGGGAAAATAAAAAGAATAAGAAACTATGTTTGACAGTACCTAGCGCAGTATAACAGACAATTTTGTGGTTGAGGATTAGACATATCAAACTTTTCAAACAGTAAACATTAAATGGTCGTTTGGCATAGAGTTCTTGAAAACTGAAAGAAATCTTGAAAAAAAAAAATTTATTATACAAATATGCGTTGACCTGGCTGCCCATGTAATATCCACGAGCATGGTTTTGCATGTGCTTGAACCTGGACGTGCATTAATCAATATGAGAAAACTATGGTTCATAAAAAAGTCAAATCCAACGAAATTTCATCCTAGGAAGAAACCCACTTCTTCTTCCCTCTATATAGCTCATGATCGATTAGCAATTTGCAATCCCAAAACAAGCCATGGAATTCCTTAGGCATCTCCTTCTTGCTGCACTACTTGTTATTTTCAATGTGCATGGAGCAAATGCCGATGCCCATGGAGTATTTCCAAGGGTTTATGGCTTAAATAAAATTGACCGTAGTGCTGCCCCCTTATCTCCAAGCTATGGTATAGATGCATTCAACCGGAGCAGTTTTCCCAAAGGGTTTGTCTTTGGGGCTGCATCTGCTGCTTATCAGGTTTGCAATCCATTTATATGTAGTGTTCATGTAGTTCAGGTGCTCATTCAATTGGTAATTATTGCAATGTTAAACTCTAGCTCTCGTTCCCATTAAGTCAGTAGTTTTCATTTGCAGTCGTTTAAAACGTTTGAAATGCTTAAGAGGTCAAGCATAATTTATATCAATTTTTCATCTTATCTTGTCCTAATTAATTATAGGACCTCATTTTTTTTATTATTAAAATTTTTGAATTTAATAATACAGGTCTCTCAATTTTTTCTTTTTTTTTAGGTTGAAGGCACTTGGAACATCGATGGCAAGGGTCCAAGCATTTGGGGATGATTTCACACACAAATTTCCAGGTTTACATTTCCTTGAAAAAAATTTTCCCTTAATTAAGAACGGATATTCGTCACTCTACCTTGCATGACATAATTGAAAAATAACAGGGTCAACAATCACAGCGATTGACCCCAAAATTTTTCTGTTCTTAACTATACTGTTTACTGTTTAGTAATAGTACAACCTGTTTTTAAAAAAAAATTGGAGAATGGAATGGTACAACTTGCTTTCTGCATTGTCTAATAAGATGTTTGTGAGGGTCTCAAAATTCTGTTTTTATTTTTAAAATGCATAATAATATTTATATAATGTTTATTCACTAAAATATTTGTGAATTTTTGTTTTGAATGATTATTTTCTAATTTAAAGGATTTTTCAAGAATTATTTGCCGGTGTGTGGTTTCGGCCAATTTAAACGTTAAATTTTTTTTCCGAAGCGTGAATAGTGACTTTAAGATAAAATCGAGCACATGTAGAGATATATTTAAGGTTGGACAGTGTCAAAATGAGATAAAATAGTAAAAGTTAGAGTGTCGCGCGCGACGTGACAAAAAGTGGTCGTTTGACCACTTTTCCTTGAATTGGGGAAAAGGCAACTTTTTGTCCCTTAAAAAGCCATCTTTCTTGCTTCTTGCCTCTTCATTTTCAGCTGCAAATTGAGAGCTTAGAGAGAGAGGGAGGCCGTGAGTTGAGAGAGAGAAAAGGGAGAAAGATTTCAACTTTGCTTCTTCAACTTCTTCTTCCTCAAATTTCTTGAAGCGTCAAGCCTCTATTGAAGACATTCCTCCTTCTTCTTAGAGCTGCCATAAGAGAGGGACAAAGAGAGAGAGAGGGCCGAAAAGAGAGAGAGAGATTAGAGAGAGAATTTAGGGGTTTCTTGCTCATCTTCTTCATCTTCTAACATTTGAAACTTAAAGACTCCATTGAAACAACATCTCTTGTGTCTTCTTCTTCCCTTGGCAGCCGTGAGAAAGAGAGATGGGGAGAGTGGTTCGTGAGAGAGTGAGAGAGAAAAGGAAAAGGAAGAAAGCCTCTTGGGTTTGCCAACTTCTTGTTCTTGAACTTGGAGACGGAAATCATCATCAAATCAAGCGGATCCTTGGCTAAGATTGTAGACTTTTGGAGTGGCTAAGCTTGAGAAGTCATCTTTGGAAAGAGTCCATCAGATCTTCATTGATCTTGTCAGATCTGAAAAGATCTTGAGGTATAACCCTTAAAACTCTTAGTTTTAAGCTAATTAGTGTTAGATCTGTCAGATCTACGGGTTATTTGCTAGAAATGCTTATGATTGAAGCATTTGAGTTGGGCTCTTGAATTCCCAACTTAGGTAGCGGACTTGAAGTGACTTTTAGGTTGCGGACTTGAGGACCTGAATGTGGTTGTGTTTGTTATTTATGAAATGTGATTATTTTATGGTTAGAATGTGGATTTGATGATTGAAAATTTTAAAGAAAAAGAGTGAGAGCTAGCCAAACCACTGTCTGGAAATTTTGACTTGTGATTTTGAAAGTTTATGATATTACTTGGCTAGATTTACCTAAATAAATATGTATTGTGTTCATTTGTGAGTATATGTTTGAATGGAGTGAAAATCTTGGATTTTAATGGAGAAGAGATGAGTTTTTGCTAATTTTTGGGTAAATGTACTTTTGGACAGATTTGAGGCATTTGAGGGTTTGAAATGTTTTATCTGATTTTTCATGACTTTTGTACAGTAAGATTTGGTTAAAACTGTTCCGAATATTTATTATAAACCTAATTAAAGTTGAGTGTTGAGTTAAACTTGAATGGTTGATTTTTGAGGTGAAATACCTCACTTTATGTCTTTGTACTAAGAAAATTAGAAGTCGCAAGAATGAAGTACGTCGATAGCGTGGTTTTGTTATTTGATGTCTCAGTTTCAAAATGGAATCTTTTAAGATGATTTTCGACTCGAATGACTACTTTTCATTCGAGCAAAAGTTAGAGGATTTCTTGTGAAGAATTTTGATAAAACAAATGAATAAACTTTGAGTTTAGTTTCGTTAATTGTGAGGCGAAACTTATTTCTTCTGTTTACTTGATTATAGGAAGTGGGGAAGGATTTGAACCAGAAACCAATTTGGAAATCGAAGCTTGCTACTGTGGTGAGTTTCCATGCATGTTATTTGATTATGTCAATTTAATTTGGAATATGAATGATTAAGTGATTTGATGTAAAAATCTGATTTTTGATCCCTCAAATGGAGTAGTGTGTACTTCATCGCACTTGCTCCTATTTGAATGGCAAACTCTGTAAAAGTGGCATTTCAAGTATGTTTTGAACCTTTTGACTTTTCATATGATGTGAACTCTATTCTGAATATATGATGTGGTGTGATGTGTTTTGTGATTATTATTCTTAAGAATACTCAATCTCCTTGGTCAGTTATCGACTCGAGCCGTTGGGAAGGCCCAGGTCGAGGAGATTTAACAACCTTGGGCTATGTGATAAATTGTGTGCTTTGGACTTGGCATATGGCCTTATCCCTGTTGAAGAGCAATACACAAATATATAAGTTTATTTGAGGTGGGCGGGCCCAAACCGGGGGTTTTGGTGGTGGAAGGAGTAAGTGGCTGTCTACTTGGTATGAAAGTTGACGGAGTGTCAACTACGTAATCTGTGCACCAGTCCATAAACGTGCTCCAGCTCTGAGGATCTTAGCCCCTGAAGGCTACCCGTATCCTATCTTTGTGTTGTTAATTGTTTTCCTTATTTGCTTATTTCAGAATATGAATTTGGAATGAGAATCTTATATGTGTTATGTGTTCTGCATGCCTTTTTGGGAACTCACTGGGCTTTTAGCTCATCCTTTCAAATTTGTTTTCCTTAGCAGGGACTGAGAACCCAAGCGGAGGCGCCAACCGTTAGAATTAGGGTTTTCTTTTGTATCTGGCTGGTGAAACTTGAGTTGTGAATTTGGGATATTGTAATGTGAAACTTTGAATGCGTATTTTAAGTACTCTATGTATTTTGAGATTTTAAGATTTGGTGAATGAATTATGAATTATCGTTTAGTTTATATTGTTATCTCAATTTTGGGTTTGTGAGATTGAAGTAGTTTAATTATGAGTTGATTGTAAAGTTTGGGATTGATGTTTAAATTGTTCCTTTGAGGAATTAGTAACCAGTTGTGCGAGTGAGTCTTGGCGAGAGCTAGGCAGGCGGTCCACTGATACCTTAGGGTACGCCTTAGGGAGAGGTGGGGCTGTCACAATGTTTAGATTACGTAATAACATTTAAGAATTATGTTTAACCTTTTACATTGGACATTACGTATATTTTGTATACATGTGAACCTCTTGTGTTTCCTCCAATATTGGACAGCACTAGGGCAGCAATGGTATTATGAATGCTGAGTGCATACAGAAGTATACAAATCTAAGTATAACTTGATGCAAAACTAAGAGCCATTTGGTACAAATTTCATAGTTCCTGTTTGTACGAGCATGGTATAGTAAAAATAGTAATCAATTTGATAAAAATAAATAGAGTATCTGGTCACTTTATAGTAATGGATTTTAGTGGTGAAAAAGTAACAGTTAAGCGAACCTCTATTCTTTTGGTTGATTAAAAAAAAAATTATGCATAAATGAATTGATGTTATGAAACAATTATCTGTATTGATGTGATGTCCATTTATATTCTCAAAAAGATTGATACATGTATTCCCCATAAGATTCATTGGTACATTAATGTATCCTCTCGTAGTTCATTAGTTCATCTATAAAACTACTAAATACATGTACTTGAAGTACTAAATTCATGTATAGATATTTAATAGGATTCATGTACCTTTGATCTTAGTTTGCCTATACATAGAGGTATCCTAACCTCACTTGTAACAACAACTTCTGAGCAATACAGTTAATAATAGAATAACTCTCTATTCACTCTACTTCTTGTCTCTACTATATTATTTCAATGTCTACTTTTAATAGTTCATATCATTAGTTTTACAACACGTTATCAGCACGAGACTCTACCAAGAATTTAGAAGAGTTGGATCAATCATCGGACGTTTTCTTAGACTACTTTTGGGCAGACTCTTTGTGAGGACCCGCATTTTCATGAGAATTTTAATTTTTATTTTATTTCAAAGCATTTTCATGAGAATTGTAATATTTAATTGTATGTGTTTTTTTTAAAAAAAATATATATATATATATATATATTTCCATTATCGACTTTATCCTCCGCCGACTGTATCAGTTCAAAATTTTGAACTTGCAATAGTACTTGTGCCCATTATATCTCATTCATGAGTGGCTGGGTGAGAACTTCAATTTGTATTTGAGAACCTCAATTTAAAACCTAAGTTCAACCCTCAAGTGTATATTAGCTTGCTTGACCTCCCGTTTGACTTGAATTGCCTCGACTTGATTCCTAATGTGGCCATTTTTTTCATTTTAAATCCATTCGTGAAGATTAATGCCTCACTTGTGCATTTAGAGCGTTGTGTTAATGAATTTGATTTTTCTGTAGCTTCGACTAGTGAGAATTAGCTCTTGCACATTTTGAGGAAAATGGTAGTTGGGATCACGATAAATTTTGGGCTAGAAAGGATGATCATTAGTGGACTAAGAAAAGTTAGCTGAGGGATTATAGGTGGTTGAGACAAGTTAAGCACAACTAGGAGCCCTAAAGCGCAATAATTGACCTTTGACTTTTGTGTCCAAAGATCACTTATATCATTTTCTTCCTTATCTCATTCCACTTTACCAAATCAACACTCTCATCTCTATTTCCTTTCTCCTCTTGGCCGACCACCCTTCCTCATTTGTCTTCCAAAAATTTCAGCCCCAATTCCTCCATTGAAGCTTCAAGATTCAACTCAAACTTGCATTTCCTCTTGGAGCACCAACTAAACTTGGAAGGGGGCTTGGTCTAGGCAGAATTTTCGGTGGCTTGGGGACTGGCCAGCACTGCTCTTCATCGTGGAAGCCAAGCTAGTCTTCATTGTGGAAGCCAAGGCAAGAACGGTTAACTCTTATCCTTCTTATCTTTCATCTTATTTCAGCTCCTAGTAGTAAGAGTAGTTAGATGATGTAGTGGTTGGTTGTTGATGGGTTCTTCAAGAACCTTGACTCTAGGTAGATGTCTTGAGGATTTGAATGATTCATGCTTAACTGCAGTTTATCTAGGAGAAATATGGTTTAGATTAGTTGGAAAGTTGAAGAAAAATAAGAGAGGAAAGAGAAGGAAGCTGGCCGAAAATTTCTGCTTGAGTTGTGTCTTGAATTTGCGAATTTCTGGTAAATTAATGGTGCTCTAATGATTGTTATATGATGATGTTTGTATGTGTTTCAGTTGGATTAAGAATGGAAGAAAACCTTAGCCCAAATTGGAGTGATTACACTTGGATGAAATCTGGAATTTTACTTGAACAGGGCAGTCTCCTTTTGCAGCTTGAATTTCGAATTTTCCATGTTAAACTTAAGCTACTGTTTGCTTAAAACAACTCTTGGGACTTTAATTTACAAGTGTGTGATGGATTGGGGCAAGAAAATTTGAGTTTGAAGGTCACATGGACATCAAAATTTCTGTTTTGAAATCTGGAAATGTTTCTGCTGTCCAGAACTTACTGGACTGTTTTGATTTTGTTCAACTTGTTTCAAGTGGTAAAATCTTGACCTATTTGCTCTAAACATATAAGTATAACCGTGGTTTCCAAGTGAGGGATGATTTGATTAAGAAAAATGAGTTTGAGTGAACTTGTTGGAATATCAAAAACCTGAAGCAATTGGAACCCTGCTGCCAAAAAGAGGTGCTGTTTTCATGAATGTTTTGGTAAAATTTTGATTAAAACTTACTCCAATTGGACCATCTATAGGTTAAGGAAGTGTGATACTAGTTTGGTACCAAAATCTAGATCATTTGGAGGTGGCTTGACATGATTTATAAACTTAGAAGGAAAGATGGAAAATTTCCAGATTTGAGAACTTGTTGATGACCAAACTTTGTGCATTTGGAAAGTGACCTTTTTGTGGGAGTCTTTCACTGAAATTTGGCAGTATTATAGATCACATATAAGAATATATTTGTACCAAATTTGGTGCTAATCTAAGGTGTTTTTGGCTTCCAAATGTTATACCAAAAATTGCCCTGCGAATCGGGAAATTTACTTACTCAGTCAGCCTGACCTGTCTTGTTCTGTTGACTGTCATTTCGCGCTCGAGAGTTGAAATTGAGTGCTATCAGCAGCATTTGAAACTAGACTTGCAGGGCTTTCTAACAGTGTAACCCTTGCACACTAATTCTCTTTCTACGAGCTACAGGAGCTGTTACAAGATGGCTGAAAATCAGCACTGTTTACCCAAAAATGTTCTAGCAGTTGCTTGTTGTCCAGTTTTGATTGCCTTGCCTTGTGAATTTGTACTTGATACCTGCTCGTGATTTTTAGAGGGTTGAACCTAGTTTCCGATGGCTCACGCCTTACCCCATTTCGAGACGTGTAACGTTATCTATGACTTTTCTCTTGAAAGTGTAAATCTTTGAGCTATTTCGAAGAATTTAAACACAAATATTTTTCGTGTCAACTTGCTTGGGCTAGTTGTGATTGAGATTTTGTCTCCAGGTGATTAAAGTCATCAAGGGAGAATACCTGGAAGAGTAAAACTTGCTCAACTGACTTCTTGTCTTTTCTTGGTGAGTGTTCAAGTGCTTGTTACTGAATAATTGGTTTGGTGAACTTCGTTTGAAAAGCATGCTTGTTTGGCTTGGTGAGCGTGTACTTTATCGCGCTCACCCTTGCTTGAATTTGCTTGATTTGAAGTCATTAAGTGCTTGTACTTGTGCTTGTTCTTGACTTGATAAGACCAAATGGTTGCATGTACCACACTCGAGTGAGTGGGAGGTGCCTCTCCTCTGTTCAGTCGGTTCTAGTTAAGTCGATTGGGCGTAGTCTCGTCGACTCATTTACCAAGCGGTAGTATGTACCACGCTTTATGGGCGGGAGGTACCGCTCATCCGACTTGGTTTGATGTTAATTCCCAAGCGGTAGTATGTACCACGCTCTATGGAGGCGGGAGGTACCCTTCATCCCGACTTGGTTTGATGTTAATACTATTTTGACGAGCGGGCTCGGTACAGGGGGTGTAAGTAGACGGGTGAGAGTAAAGTGATTTCTACGGTCGGTGAGATAGTGGTTGATGGAGTGTCAACATTCCTGCTGAAACTACGGCTTGGGACCGAACCGAAGCTAGATGTGAAAAATGGCGGAAAGATGGAACGACACTGTATCCTTTTATTGTGATTACTTAATATTGTCTTATATGATTTCCAAGTTTTCTTACATTGGTTGTCATGAATTGTTACTTGCTTTCACACCTTGTGCATGCATTCTTGACCTCTCTGGGCTTTGCTCACCCCATAAGCTTTGTTTTCCTTAACAGGTCTGGAAGTGGGGCAATAGAATCGAGGAACCTAGAACCTGTGCAGGATTACCTCTTAGTATTTTGTAGGATTTCCTCTTTTGTATAAGATTGAACCATTTGGATGATTTTGATAGTTGTGGTATTTTGGAGTTATTATCAATGTTTCCTTGATGAAATGTCGGGGGTCTGTATTTTGCGTGAATTTGTCAGCAATTTGAAGTACCTTTTATCAGTGGTTTCATAAATGAATGTTTGAGTCCTGGCGAGAGCTGGGCAGGCGTCCCGCTGATACCCTTGGGTTCGCCCTTGGGAGAGGTGGGGCGTCACACTCTTGATGTAATATTTCTTATTCTCAACTTATTTTCATTATGTCTAATCTCTTGAAACAAAGGTTAGGTACCCATGATATTTCGGAAAAATTATCTATCATGGACACTTGATGTGGAAATTCATCTTGAGACAATGGGTCTTGGAAATACAATTGTGGCAGAAATGAAGCATGAAACCAAGACCGTGCCAAAGTTATGACATTCTTTCGTATCATTTATATGAGGGATTAAAAGCTGAATATTTGACTGTGAAAGATCCTTTGGTTTTGTGGAATGATTTGAAAGAAGAATCACGATCACACGAAGATGGTGCGTTCTTCCAAAAGCCGATATGATTGGTTTCATCTATAGTTCTGAATTTTAAATCTGTTAATGAATATAATTCAGCCATGTTCAGAATTACTTCTCAATTAAAGTTGTGTAGTGAAAATATGCTGATGAGAGATATGCTGGAAAACATTCTCTACTTTTCATGTCTCTAACATGCTCCTGCAGACAATATAGAGAAAGGGATTTAAAGTATTAGAACTTATTATATCTCATTTTGGCTGAACAAAATAATGAATTGTTGCTGAAAAATCATGAGTCCCGACCAACTGGTGCTAGTCCATTCCCTGAAGTGAATGCGACAAAATTTCAAAATTTTGGTCATGGTCGTGGAGGTAACCGTGGAAGAGGCGTGAACATAGCCGTGATGTGGGCCGTGCGTGGTAGATTTGGACCATATAATAATGATCATAATCGTGGCAAGAAACAAAATATCCCTCAGAAGTGGGATAATATTAAGCAGAAAAAGGAAGAAAAGAAAAATTATGAAGAAAAGTGCTATCGGTGTGGTAAGGAAAGTCATTGGTCTCATGACCAATTGAAACAACTCACCTACTTTTTTTTATAGAATCGGGAGAGAGAATTCTAGTGACTTGCTTTTTCTTTGCCTACGGTTGTTTCTAGTGTACAGCCTTTGGCCAAACCCCTGCTGGGGCTTCTACCCCGAAACATAGAAAAGTAAAATGAAGATCCAAATGGAGGGGATCTTGCTCGAAAGGATCCCAAAAAGTTCAAAAGAAAGTCCAATGGAGAATTTGTTCAAAGCGTGAGCCACAGTCACTGTGGTCACGGAGGAGGTGAAGGAGAAAGAACAGCTCCGCCAGGTATGGGGTTTTGGGGTCAACTATCCTTTTTGGACATCCTGCAGAATGGATGAGAGGAGGAATACTATGAGGGATCTGAAACTGAGGAGGAAGACTGGCCAGACCAATGGGAAGAAGAAGTGATTCTAAGAAAAGATGCGGAGATAGCGGGCTCCAAATTTCCAAGGGAAGATTCATCCAGGGAGGAGAGGAAGACAGCGCTAAAAACCTGGAGGAAAGAACTCATCATTAAGGTGCTGGGCCACTCAATGGGGTTTAAACTACTGGAGAAAAAGCTAAGGGAGACGTGGAGGTTGCAACAGCCTTTTGAACTCCTTGATCTGGAGAAAGGATTTTTTTTTAGCTAGATTCAAGAAGAAGGAAGGCTATCAACATGTACTAGAAGGAGGACCTTGGCTTGTGCAGGGGCATTATGTCTCGATTGCGAAGTGGAAACCCGGTTTCAGAGCTAATAAGGCGGAGGTGAAAAACACTTGCATGTGGGCTCGTCTTCAGGCTTACCAGTGGAATGTTACTCGGAAGGATTACTAATGAGGATAGGTGATAAGATAGGAAGAGCAGTAAAAGTGGATGAGTAAACCCTAAAGGCAGCCAGAGGAAAATGTGCGCGCGTGTGTGTAGAGGTGGACCTGGGGAAACCTTTGCTTCTGTTCATTTGGGTTAACCGCGAGTTATAGGCTATAGAGTATTAGGGTTGAAGCTTAATTTGCTTCAATAGGGATAGTATGGGTATATTCTTTGCGGATTGTAGGAAGTCTAGGAACGGAGAAATGCTATGAGAGCGGAGCAGGTCAAGGAGAAAGGATCCGAATCCCAACCCTTCGGACCTTGGATGGTAGCATCTAGGAGAAATGGCAGAACAACACGTCGCAGTATGGATAAAGAGCGAAATATGGAAAGGAGAAATAATGGGGATATACAGATTAAAGAGGCGGGAAATGAAAATGCCGGAATGGGCTGGGAAAATGTAGATGTGCGAAGGGTAAGCCCATTAGAAAACTACAGAGCTAAAGGTAAAAAGAAGGTAGGGGAAACTAGCAATTCGGCCTATATTGGCCTAAACAACCTAGACCAACCCAGAAAAGATGGACTGGCCAGTCAAGCACCAGGCTCCAGGTACTCCCTGCTAAATATGTTTGAAGAGGAAGTCGTTGCTGAGACCCAGGTTGAGGACATAAGAGAAGTGCTTAAAGAGAAGCTTATGAACCACTGCATGCAGGAGTATTCACTAGTCCCAAGGAAAAAAGTCACAGAAGGGGAAAGAGAGACTACAAAAAGGAAAAGGAAGCTAGGGAAACTCAGTGAAATTAGCAAAGAACAAGCAGAGGGCTGTCAAAATTCAAGTAGGGCAGAGAGTACCTGTGGGAAACTTATCTGAGAAATTTGCTCTTGGCGATAGTGGAAAAATGGTACACTACCAAGCATCTACAGAGCGGGAATGGGTCGGGAAGGAAGACATGGTTAGCAAAGGAATCCAAATAATGGACACTGAAGGGCCTCGAAATAACCAGTAGGAGCAAAGGAGAAGCAATCCTTTTAGCTCGAACAAATCGGGAGTGGATGACTTAGAACTGGGAGAACAGGGAAGAGATGTTATGGAAAGTGATGAAAACATTAATCACGAAAGGAACTTATGTAAAGTGAATGAGCAACCAGTATTGGGCAGTGTGCTTGAAACCCCAGAGGGGCAAAGAAATAGAGGGGAAATTGAAGGCCTGGAGGGAGATGAGGCCATGGCCACAGGCTAGTAAAAGGTTTGCTTCTGTAGAAAATTATGTTAATAAAAATCCTGTTTTGGAATTGTAGGGGAGCGGCAAACAAGAGATTTGAAAGGGATCTGAAGTAGATGGTGAGAGAGCACCACATGCAGATTTTGGTATTAGTTGAAACACGAACTCACAGTAAAAGAGCTGAGGAAATTCAGAACCTCCTCAATTTTGATCAGAAAGTAGTGGTGAAGGCCGTAGGTTTCTCCGGTGGCATTTGGGTTTTTTGGGGGAAGGATGAAATTGAAGTGGAACCTATTACTATGAATAGGCAAATTCTAAACCTCTTAGTCAAAGGTTCAAATGGAAGCGAGTGGCTACTTTTTGCAGTCTATGCTTCTCCAAATAAGGTATCTAGAACACAGTTGTGGAGTTATTTGCGCAGTATCAGTAGCGGTATTAATTTTCCGTGGTTGATTATTGGGGATCTTAATGAGGCCATGTGGAGATCAGAACAACAAGGAGGTAGCCAACATTGGCAAATCAGGAATCATGGCCTATTGGAATGCATTCAAGATAGTAGATTGATTGATTTGGGATTTTCTGGCCCAGCCTTCACTTGGACAAACTCTAGACAGGGTAGTTCAAATATCCGCAAGAGACTGGACAGGGGCTTATGTAATGAACTATGGAGATTAAAATTTCAGAATGCGCATATTAGACACATTGTGCGCACTCACTCGGATCACCACCCGATGCTTTTGGAATTAAATGGGAAAGTTGAAAGGAAAATTAAGAAACCCTTCAGAACTGAAATGATGTGGTTTTCGCATGAAGGCTTTTGGGAAAAGGTAAGGGAAATCTGGTAAACTCAGGGCTCGTTACAAGAGAAAATTACTTCCTTTAGTGCAGCCATCCCATAATGGAACAAGCAGGTGTTTGGGAATCTGCTCAGAAGAAAGAGAAGATGAAAGGCACGATTGGAGGGAGTCCAGAACATCCTTTCCAATAGGCCGAACAGAGCTTTGGTGAAATTGGAGAATAGACTGATCAATGAATACAATGACATACTTGAACAAGAGGAAATATTATGGTTTCAAAAGGCCAAAGTAAACTGGATTAGATACGGTGAGCGAAATACACTATACTTTCATACTACAGCAATTGTTTGAAGGAAAAAGAACAGTATACTTTGCTTGAAGGATGATGAGGGGCATTGGAGGTCAAATCCTTAGGAACTAAAAAGGTTAGTAAGTAAGTTTTATGGTGAGTTGTATAAAAGGGATGATCAAATTATTGCGCCTTGTTAATGCTCTATCAAATTTCCCATAATATCCCAAGATCATTTGGTTGGACTGTTACGTATGCCAAGTGTAGAAGATATCAGAGCAGCAGTCTTCTCTATTAGGAAAACAAGGCACCAGGCCCGGATGGGATTCATGCGGGTTTTTTCCATAAAGGTTGGAACATCATTGGAATGTCGGTGGTAAGATTCATACAGCAAGTCTTCAGGCAAAAGGCCATTCCTCAATGCATAAACCAGGCTCTGATCTCTCTGATTCCGAAAGTTGACTTCCCAGAAAGGGTTGATCAGTTTTGGCCCATTTCCCTGTGTAATGTCAGCTACAAAATAGTCTCTAAGATACTAGTGGAAAGGATTAGACCTTTGATGGCAAAATTGGTGAAGGGAATGCAAGCCAGTTTCATTCCTAGACAACTAACGGCAGATAACATCGTAACTGTCCAGGAGGTTATCCACTCATCTCAGAAGCTGAAAGGTAAAAGGGGAATGATGATCATTAAGGTGGATTTGGAAAAAGCCTATGACAAAATTGATTGGGGTTTCCTAAGAGATACACTTACTATGGTAGCTTTCCCGGAGCCTATGGTGTAGATGATTATAAGCTGTATGCAGGTGAGTGAAACTATAGTATTGTGGCAAGGAGAGAAAACTGAGCCTTTGAAGCCTTCACGTGGATTATGCCAAGGAAACCGTCTTTCTCCATACTTATTTGTGTTGTGCATGGAGAGGTTAAGCCATCTAATCCAGGAGGCAGTGGACACAGGTGTATGGAAGCCTGTTAAAGCTTCTAGATTAGGCCCTAAGCTATCACATCTGCTCTTTGCGGATGACCTTATTCTATTTGCCGAAGCATCCACAAGGAAAGCGCAAGTAGTGGAAGATGTCATTGGAAGATTCTGCAGCATGTCAGGACAGAGGGTCAATGTGAAGAAATCAAAACTTTTCTGCTCCAGCAACGTTGGTATAAGGATGGTTAGAGGCGGCGAGAACCTCAGTCCCAGACCGAAGGATTTGGTTAAATATTTGGGCATGCCATTCTACCGCGGTAGATGCATGGGAACTTGATTATGTCGCTGTTAGATAAGGTAAACGGAAACTAGCGAGGTTGGAAGAGTAGATGTCCTTCATATGCAGCAGTAGTATTATTGATCAGAGTCATTCGTGCGATTCCAAACACATGATCAGGATAGCCTTTTTTGTCGAAAACGTCAATCCACGAGGAGGCTGGAAAAATGTATAAGTGGTTCCTATGGGAGGATATGATGATGAAAGAAACTACATCAAAGTGAGGCTGCACAGGGGAGTTATCACTAGGCAAGGGAAATGGTGGTAGGAATTTGAAAGATTATAAAGTATGAATATAGCTTTGTTAGCACAAAACAAGTGGAGATTCAGTGACAAAGGAGAGCTATAGGTTGAAATGTATCTGAGGGAGAAGTATAAGTTAAATAAAGATGGGGGCAAAGGAAGTTCAACTTTAAGCAGGCGATTCTACCTATTTGGAAGGAATACTGTGCGGAAAGCGAAATCAGTAAAACTTTGAAGATGGAGGAGTAGGTAATGGAGAACAAATAAATTCTAAGTGATGTCTGGTTTAGAATGAGATGGAGAATGAAACTAAAAAGATGGTAGTCTGCAGAGGAAAATAGCTTTTGTGCGAGACTATTGGATGAATATGAGTTGGGATTATGCGAGATTACATCACTCCTCCCATAAAAAATTACGCATCCGAGGAAGCAGGGCCATTGTAGTGGTTGAAGGAGAAAATCCAGATAGAATATCTTTGGAGCCACAAGGGAAAGAATTTTACAGTAGAACTGCATATGAGCTAGCAACTAAGAGAGAGGAGGAGCAATAGGTTACGATATATAAGGCTGGAAAAGAATTTGGAAACAACAAGGACCAGGGAAGATGAAGCGCGCACTTGATGTGGATGGGAGAATGGAGTAGAAGATTACCCCACAAGAAATGAGGAGGAGAAGCCTTGAAGACATGCAAATGGAAGGTGTTCAATCTATAAGCATTATAATGAGGATACTCTTCATGCCCTCAGGGATTGTCAATGGATTCAAGAGATTTGGAAGAGGTTAAGTTAATATATCCAGTGGGACACGGTTTCAATTTGAACCAAGAAGAATGGGTGGATTGGACACCCAGAAGAGGCTGGGATGTGGGGAATCAAAAGGAGGAGTTAATTGGCAAATTCTTTTCCAACAAGTAATTCACCATGTGGAAGACTAGGAATAGGAGTCAATGCTATGGGAAATGAAAGAGGAAGCGAAAGTTACAGCAAGAACTTTAGTTGGGATAATAAGAAGAGCAGAATACCTTAAAAGGTGGAGCACGAAAATTTCAGAGAATGGAAAAGCATCTACTTGGGAAAAAAACCTCAAAAAAAAATTGGTGTAAGGTCAATGTAGATGGAGCATCTCAGAGATATTCTGAAAGCGGGAGCAGAGTCATAAGAGATGAGAATGGGCACGTAATGGTTGAAAAGGTTTAGTGTCAGAGCCCAATTTAGGGGAGAAGCATGTAACAATATTCTTCTGCCAGAATTATAGACAATTAAGTATGGTATGGATTTAGCTTGGAAGGAGGCCATAAAGAGTGATGATAGAATGGGATTCGGTGACCTTTTCGATTGTAGGCAACAAAGGAAGGAATGCATGGGAACCTAATCAAGAAAATCAAGGAGGGATTAATAGAGGGTTGGGAATAAAACTAGCTCATGCAGTGGAGGAAGGGGAATAGGTAACTTTGCGGATGCCTCTTTCATGGCATACTTTTCGGTAAAGATTGGGTAGAAGGCGGCTGGCGTTAGGTGCTTTAAGAGCCCCGAGACATGTCAGGGTAGAAATTAGACCAAATTTAAGTGAAGATGTAATGGGAATTCGCGCATCCCAAAACTAGTAGAAAACTAGATAAGCGGATTGGGGAATCACTCAAAGCCACTAAAAAAAAAAAAAAGTTGGTCTCCTACATTACAGTGACCTGACCATCTTATTGATCTTTACCAAGAGAATGTGAAAAAGATTAAATATAAGACCGATTTTTATTGATCAAAAGATGCTATAACATAATCTTTGATGATATTGATCTAACACATCGATGTAGCAGCGATTTCTTTGAGCATCCCGAAGATGCCAAATAATCATATGCAAATATTTATTATCTGTTTAGATGTTTAATATTTTGTTATATTTGTAAATTATGAATTTCTATTTTTTTAGCATCTTTTATTAATGTTTTACTGCACCATATTTTCTCTATCATTTCTTCCTGAAAAAAGAAATGGGTTATCAAAACATTTGGAACTAAATAATGGTGATGATCACATTTGTCTCATTAATAGTGCTACTACGCACACTGTACTACAACCTACAAAGTATTTTTCCTGTTTGGAAATGGGAGAAAATGTTCCATACAATGGGTGGTAGTGCAAAAGTGTTGTGAAGAGACTTTGGAAGAGCCACTATATTTTCTCCCTAAAGGGACTAAAATTATCATAAACAATGCTTATTCTCTCCCCGAATCTGATGGAATTTGTTAAGTTATAAGATATCCGACAAAATGGGTATCACATTTGAGACAATGAATGAGACAAATGGTGAATTCACACTTATTGCAAAGCGATAATGAGAAAAATGTGTGTTAGAAAAGCTGCCTTCTTTTCTGCATTAAACATATTATACCAAAATCATTGCAGCTGAAATTCATCATCTAGTAGACCAAAAGTCTACCTATTCCAATGAATTTATGGTTTGGCATGATCGTCTCGGACACCCTGGATCTATAATGATGAGGAGAATAGTTGAAAATTCACATGGCCATTCATTGAAGAATGAGAATGTGTTAAAATCAAATGAAATCTTATGTGTTTACTTGTTTACAGAGAATTAGTGTGGAATATCGCTTTAGCTAAAATTGGGCTAGTCTGCGATTTAGAGCGAATTCATGGTGATATATGTTTGCAGATCCACCATGTGGACCATTTAGATATTTCATGGTGCTAATTGATTACATCAACTAGATGATGGTCTATGTATGTTTTGTATCTACATAGCAGCGTTTCTTGGCGAGATTACTTGCTTTCAAATAATTAAATTGACACAATTTCCAGACTATCAATTAAGCGAATTCTTCTAGATGACATGTTTGGTGAATAATTCATCACATGCTTTTTTTTTGATTCTTGCATGTCTATTGGGTATAGCTGTTGAACATCCTATAGCTTATGTTCACACACAAAATAGCTAGCCAAATCATTTTATTAAGCGGCTACAATTGATTGTTAAACCACCACCATTGATGAGGTCCACAAACTTCCTTTTTATGTCTTGCTGGGAACATGCTATTTACACATGCGGCAACACTAGTGAGAATTAGATTCGACAATGTTGGCCTTGTTCCTAGGTTTTTGATGATATAAAACAAAATCTGTAGTGAGATGGACTAATGTTTTATGTAGATATCGACTGGAACTTATGTCCTTGGCCTCATTGAAGGAAAGAATCAATTCAAGAAAAATTAAGAAAGTTTTCACTTGTGGACGTAAGGATTCGAATGGGTGAGCAAGTTGGGCGTCCACGGTTTGATAAGTTTGGGCAATCTTTGAACCTTGGTCACTCTCAAGTTTGGACGTCAGAGCGGTTGAAGAATGGATACATGACTGGTTGTGCGGGGCCGGTGGAGTCCTTGGTTTGGGACGTCCAATGGTTTTCTTGCCTAGGAATTCATGTGGTGGCTTCGGACGAGCGGGGTTGGACGTCGGCAGCGGGTTATTGAGTTGTCCGAATGTAATGGTGGGTTGGTCGACGACTCCAACGGTCATTTTTCTTTGGCCTTCTATTTTGACCATTAAAGAGCTTCTTTTAAACCATTTCTCCACACTCTATACAAAGTTCAAGATAGAGACTTTTGCCTACATGAAATACAAACACAAGTGAATATTTGGGTAGAAATCTTCTTTGTTTCTGTGTATAGGTGTGTGGGGGAAGAAGTTGGGTTCTTGAGGTTGCTCAAGTGAAAGGTTATCTAGGAGGCATAAAACCTTGGCAGAAGGTGACCTATCACTTGGAGTGGTGGAAATATGGTGAGGGTTACCTTACCCAAACCGTGGTTCTTAGATTTGGTTGGTGGGCTTTCAATTGTGGCCAGCTGGTTGAGGGGGGGGTTTGCTTGGGAGTGAGTAGACTCCTTTGCTCAATGGGTGTTTGGGGGGTGAGGGGGAGTGATCCTTCACTTGGCCTGGGATTGGTTGGGTGTCACCATCAGGTGAAAAACTATTTGGTGGTCAACTCAAGTTTGGAAGAAGCTTGGGAGTTTGATTGGTTTAGTGAATTCCTTTTACCACCTTTTTGTTACTTTTAGTATAACGGCAGATTGTTTACATTTACATTGTGTTTGAGTACTTGTTGCTTGGGAATCAAGGAGATAAGCACTAAAATTTTTTGAGTTCCTTTCTAATAGATGGATCCTTTGGTTCAAATCATGTAATGAGGATAGTTCCCAGAAGATTCAATCCATGAGACCTCCTTGAACTTGGTTGGGTTGATGGGATGGCAAGATCCTACATGTCCAGCCTCTAATGGTGATCCACAGACCTCCTTGGTTCAGAACCTCCAAGATTCGAGATTAGCTTAAACTAGATTAGTGCTGTAGCTATTATATAAACCTACTTTCCAAGTCTATTGGCGGATAATTCCAAGTTTTTCTCACCATGAAGAGAATTCGTCGGATAAATATGAAGTTGCAATTTTCCCTTATTTTCTTGGACCAGATTTTGAGATTTTTTCTCTCAGTTTTCTCAAAAAATCTCCTGAATAAATTGTGTGATGATTATCCTTTAATAGCTTAGTGAGGTATTTATCAACAAATAAGTTGTCAAATCCTTATGGAAAATCGGTTCCAATAAGATTTAACTTCCTAATTCTAATACAGCTCTTGTATTTGGAGATTAAAACATTTTGCACTTGTAAAATTCCTCTCATCTCAAGTTTAACGTCTCCTGGAGTGAGCTATAGGTTATAAAGGCTTATCTATCAGGTCCACTTGAAATTCATTTTAATCTAGCTAAGAAAGTTCTTGTGTGTGTGACCCATTTAGGTTATACATATACGTTGGCAATAGAGCCTTAGGCCTCACATTCTTAATAAATGCAGAACTAGACCATTCAAACTCCTTTTGTGAATTTATCTGCTGATTCCACTAATCAATCAACTCATGCTTATGAGAATCATTGGTATCTAGCAGTACATTCGGCCTTAGTGTGGAAAGGTCAAGTGGATGACTTCACCTTCCGATTAAGCGTTTATAATGTAACTAATACTTATCACTTGTCTCATTGTAAATCTTGGAATGAAGTTGTGCCTATTCCTGTGTGATTAATGCTCATCTTTCTCTTGGCCCTTGATATAACTCCAATTTGAGTTCTTAGAAACACTTTCTAAGAATTTTGTCCCACTTAAGCAGCTAAGTTTTGGTCATAAGCGCTTCTACAAATTGGCCAAACCACTTGAGATAACTCCTCTTTACATAAGAGGTAAAATCCTTGCCTGGGTTATTCACCATTTTTTCCATACTTCAAGATCAA